>JASVEL010008774.1:0-142852 GCA_032618575.1 Nicotiana noctiflora | reverse complement strand
GAAGCTCCGTCCAACCTTGCCTACGCGAACGCGGCGGCCCGACCGCGAACGCGATGCCTTGTGTTCCTCGCCTTCGCGCAGACGCGACCGCGGGCCACGCGAACGCGCGAGGCTTAAGGCTCGCTGCACGCAACCCGCAATTCTGACAGACTTCTTCGAACTCCAAAAATGCTTGGAGTGATGGTCCGGATTCACCCCGAGGCCCCGGGACCCCAACGAAAACCACCAACATACTCCAAAACACGATACGGACTTGTTCCAATCATAAAAACACCATCCCTAAACATCAAAATCATCAATTTACCACGGATTCAAGCCTAAGTTTCTTCAAAACTTTCAAAACTAACATTCAATCCAAAACCCGATCAAACGATGTCCGAATGACCTGAAAATTTGCGGACATATCCAAAATCACATAACGAAGCTACAAAAATTGTCGGAATTCCATTCCGACCCCCGGATCAAAATATCACCTACCATCCGGTTTTCGCCAAAATTCAACCTTCGCCAATTCAAGCCTAAAACTACATCGGGCCTCCGAATTCAATTCCGATTGTTCTCCTAAGTCATAATTGATCCCCGGAACTAGTCGAATCATCCGAATCCGGTTCCGAGCACTCTAACTCAATAGTCAACTCTTGGTTGACTTTTCATATTCAAGCTTTCTTCAAACATGCTATTTGTTTCATTTTCAATCCAAATCACTCCTAACTCGCCCGATATACTCTAATACTGTTTTAAAAGCATAATATATGTAAATGCAAGGTAACGGGGCGATAACTCCCGTAACAACGTGTCAGGTCATTACATTCTCCCCAACTTAAACAAACGCTCGTCCGCGAGCGGGTTGAAAACATAACTGGAGTCTCAAATAAGTGTGGATAACTGCTCCACATCTCATGTTCGGTCTCCCAAGTTGCTTCCTCCACGGGACGACCTCTCCACTGCATTTTCACCGAAGCTATATCCTTAGATCTCAGCTTACGAACCTGTCGACCCAAAATGGCTACTGGTTCCACATCATAAGTCAAATCCTCATCTAGGTGTATC
Source organism: Nicotiana noctiflora (assembly GCA_032618575.1). Lineage (NCBI taxonomy): Eukaryota > Viridiplantae > Streptophyta > Magnoliopsida > Solanales > Solanaceae > Nicotiana > Nicotiana noctiflora. The sequence goes on along the minus strand of JASVEL010008774.1, from coordinate 141,802 downwards.
GTGCTGAAGTCCAACACATGAGACGGGTCTCCGACATACTTCCGGAGCATAGATACATGGAACACCGGGTGAATTCCCGACAAACTGGGGTGGCAAAGCAAGCATATAAGCCACCTCTCCAACTTTCCTAAGCACCTCAAAAGGTCCAATAAACCTTGGGCTCAACTTCACTTTCTTTCCAAACCTCATAACACCCTTCATAGGCGAAACTTTCAGCAACACCTTCTCACCTACTGAATAAGACACATCTCGGACCTTCCGGTCCGCATAACTCTTCTGACGCGACTGAGCTGTGCGAAGTCTCTCCTGAATCACCTTTACCTTGTCTAAGGCATCTTGGACTAACTCTGTCCCTAACAACCTAGCCTCGCCGGGCTCGAACCAACCAACTGGAGACCTACACCGCCTCCCGTATAAAGCTTCATACGGTGCCATCTGAATGCTGGACTGATAGCTATTATTGTAAGCAAACTCCGCCAAAGGCAAATAATCAGCCCACGAACCACCAAAATCAATGACACAAGCACGCAACCTGTCCTCCAATATCTGAATAGTACGCTCAGACTGCCCATCCGTCTGTGGATGAAATGCTGTGCTCAGCTCCACCTGTGAACCCAACTCTCGCTGAAATGTCCTCCAGAACTGAGATGTGAACTGGGTACCTCTGTCCGATATAATGGAAATAGGAACTCCATGCAATCTCACTATCTCACGGATGAATATCTCTGCCAACCGCTCTGAGGTATAGGTAGTACACACTAGAATGAAGTGTGTGGACTTGGTCAGCCGATCTACAATCACCCAAACCGAATCAAACTTCCTCAAAGTCCGAGGGAGACCACTCATAAAGTCCATAGTAATCCTTTCCCACTTCCACTCGGGAATAACCATCCGCTGCAGAACACCACCCGGCCTCTAATGCCCGTACTTTACATTCTGATAATTGAGACACCGAGCCATAAACCCTACATATCTTTCTTCATCTTTCTCCACCAGTAATGCTGCTTCAAATCCTGATACATCTTCGCGGCTCCTGGATGAATAGAATACCGCGAGCTATGGGCCACTTCCAATATCAACTCACGAAGGCCATCAACATTGGGCACACATATCCGGCCCTGCATCCGCAATACGCCCTCACTATCAATAGTGACATCTCTAGCATCATCATGCTGAACTCTGTCCTTAAGGACAAGTAAGTGTGGATCATCATACTGGCGCTCTCGAATACGATCATATAGAGAAGAACGAGCTACTACATAAGCCATCACCCGACTGGGCTCAGAAATATCCAGCCTTACCATCTGATTAGCTAACGCCTGAACATCAACTGCTAGGGGTCTCTCCCCAACTGGAATATACGCCAAACTGCCCATACTAATAGCCTTCCGGCTCAATGCATCAGCCACTACATTGGCTTTTCCGGGATGATACAAGATAGTAATATCATAATCTTTAAGCAATTCAAGCCATCTCCGCTGCCTCAAATTTAGATCTTTTTGCTTAAACAAATGCTGAAGGCTGCGGTGGTCCGTATATACATCACAAGATACACCATATAGATAATGCCTCCAAATCTTCAAGGCATGAACAATAGCAGCTAACTCCAAATCATGAACAGGGTAGTTCTTCTCGTGGGGCTTTAGCTGACGAGAAGCATATGCAATAACTCTACCCTCCTGCATCAACACACAACCGAGTCCAACTCTGGAAGCATCACAATACACCGTATACGACCCTGAGGCCGATGGTAACACAAGTACTGGAGCTGTGGTCAAAGCCTCCTTGAGCTTCTGAAAGCTCTCTTCACATTCATCAGACCACACAAATGGAGCATTCTTCTGTGTCAACTTAGTCAACGGTGAAGCAATAGATGAGAAATCCTGAACAAACCGACGATAATAGCCTGCCAAGCCGAGAAAACTACGAATCTCTGTGGCTGAGGAAGGTCTGGGCCAATTCTGTACTGCCTCAACCTTCTGAGGATCAACCCTAATACCATCACTGGACACTATATGTCCCAGAAAACCCACAGTATCAAGCCAGAACTCACACTTAGAGAATTTTGCATAAAGCTTCTCTTCTCTCAACCTCTGCAATGCCACTCTCAAATGTTGTGCATGCTCCTCCTGGTTGCGTGAATATACCAGGATATCATCAATAAACACAATCACAAAAGAATCAAGGTACGGCAGAAATACACTATTCATCAAGTGCATGAATGCTGCTGGGGCATTAGTCAACCCGAAAGACATCACCAGGAACTCGTAGTGCCCATATCGCGTCCTGAACGCTGTCTTCAATATATCTGAGTCCCTGATCTTCAACTGATGATAGCCCGATCGAAGATCAATCTTAGAAAATACACTAGCTCCCTCTAGCTGATCAAATAGGTCCTCAATACGAGGCAATGGGTATTTATTCTTCACTGTTACCTTGTTCAGCTGCCTGTAATCAATGCACATTCTCATTGTGCCATCTTTCTTCTTCACGAACAACAGCGGTGCACCCCAAGGTGACACACTTGGACGAATGAAACCCTTATCTAAGAGTTCCTGAAGCTGTTCTTTCAATTCTTTTAACTCTGCTGGTGCCATGCGATAGGGAGGAATAGAAATGGGCTGAGTGCCCGGCACCAAATCAATACCAAAATCAATATCTCTATCAGGCGGCATGCCTGGCAGGTCTGCTGGAAATACATCCGGAAACTCCCTCACAATGGGGACCGAATCAAGACCGGGTGTCTCGGCCTCAACATTTCTAATGAAGGCCAAATAAGATAAACAACCCTTGCCAATCATTCGTTGGGCCTTTATATAAGAAATCACCTTGTCGGACACATAATCAGTCAAGCCATGCCACTCAATCCTCGGATTACCTGGAATAGCTAGTGTGATTGTCTTGGCATGACAATCCAGAATCGCATGGTAAGGAGATAGCCAATCCATGACTAAAATTACATTGAAATCTGCCATGCCCAGTAGTAATAAATCAACTCGGGTCTCCAGACCCCCAATAGTAATAATACAGGATCGATATACCTGATCCACAACAACAGTATCCCCCACTGGGGTAGACACATGTACGGGCAAAGCAAGAATACCACGGGTCGTACCCAAATGATGTGCAAAATAAGTAGAGACATAAGAATAGGTGGATCCGGGATCAAATAAGACGAAGCATCCACGTGGCAGGTCGAAATAATACCGAAATAACCGCGTCCGAAGCGCCAGCATCCTTCTGTCCGGAAGAGCATAGAAACGAGCACGGCCTCCACCGGTACGATCCTCGCCTGCGGGGCGACCTCCGGATACCGGCCACCGATCCTAGGCCGGCCGTGCTGGCGGCCGAAGAAACGAGGGTAGAAGACGAAGGTCGATCCCTCCGCTGTGACCTCTTACGAAGCCACGCGAGGACACTCTCTCCTGATATGGCCCAAATCACCACACTCAAAACAACGGCACTGAAGATGGAAGAAGGGGCTGCCGAGGACCCCTCGCTACCGATGAATCCTGTGCTTGAGGAAACGGGAGCGAGCTACGGGCGGAAGAGCACTCGGTGCGGGCGACTCTCGCGGCGGCCCTGCCGGCCACGATAACCTCGCCGGCCTTGGCGACCACGATCGGATGAAACCCCGCTGGACTCCGCACGTCCAGACTGATGAGATCCGAAGGAGCGACCTCTGCTATGCTGAAAGTGGCCCCTAGACGGAGCACCGCCGTAGCTGCCGGTACCACGAGGCCTGCTTAGCCTCTCTCTCCTCTCGCTCTGCGGCGATCCGTCTCAATGTGACGGGCGGCATCAACCACCTCCTCAAAGGTAACTGTAGAAACTCTTCTCCCGGGTCATCAATATGCGGATGGGATAAATAAGACCATCGATAAATCTCCGGATCCTCTCCCTGTCGGTAGGAACCATCCACGTGGCATGACGGGCCAGCTGTGTGAATCTCATCTCATACTGATTAACTGTCATCTCTCCTTGTTTCAACCACTCGAACTGACGTCGCAGCTCCTCTCTCTGAGACTGAGGTACGTGCTTCTCCAAAAATACTGTGGAGAACTGCTGCCAAGTGAGGGGCACTGCCCCAGCGGGCCTACGCCTCTCAAAATCCTCCCACCACTGGAAAGCTGCACCTGTGAACTGGAAAGTGGTGAATGAAACACCGCTGAACTCTAGAATACCCGCGGTCCGAAGCATACGCTGACATCTGTCAAGAAAACCCTGGGCATCCTCGCCCTCGGCTCCACTAAATGTCGGAGGCCGTAGCCTCTCAAATCTCTCCAACGACGGCTGCTCGTCGTCGGGCATCGCCGGAACCACATATGCGGAGGCGGTGCAACGGGTGCAGCCAGGCTGAGCGGCTCGGGTGTCGAGCCACGGGGGTCCGATTCCCTCCCCCGCTGTGAAGATGATGCTGCGGCGGTAGCGGCAACTACCCGTGCCAATCACTGTGCACACCGATAATATACGAGCCAAGGTCTCCCGAAGACCGGTATCACGACAAGCAGCTTGCGGTGCTCGAACTCGAGCTGTCGGAGCGTTCGCCGGCTGGAATCCGGTCACGAGTACGGTCAGCCAGGTGGGTCGGCGAGTGCTCGATGCTTGAGTCTTCTGTCCTGCCTACCTACCACGACCACGGCCTCCGGGTGCCGATGGTGGTCGTCCGCCACGTCCGTTAGCTCGTGTTCTCGCCATACGCGAGAGAATAGAATATGGAAAGATTTAATTTCATGATAACACAAATCGCACGATATGAATTCAAGAAAATGAGGTTTTTCCTAAAGTTTATGTAGCCCTTCGAAGATAGATACGGACGTCTACGTACCGATCTGCGAAAGCCTACTAAACCGGCTCATGACTCGCGAGTCCTAATAACCTAGAGCTCTGATACCAACTTGTCACGACCCAAATCCAGTCGTGATGGCGCCCCAACAATCAAGCTAGGCCAGCCAAACAAACAATTTAATTATAACACAATACCAGTCCCCAAATGGACAACCCAAGAAGAATATATGAGTTTAAGAACTCCGATAATAATAATACTGAACAAAAGTACTGACACTCCCAGAGATCCGGAGTCACAAGTCTAGAGCCTCTAACAAAACCCAATAGGAAATAGAGAGTACGATATAGAAGTACTCAAGTCTGAATACAAAATATACAATAACAACTGGAATGAGAGGAGAAACTAGGCTCTGCGAACGTATGCAGCTACCTCAGCAACTCGATGTGACAATGTAAACGCTGGAGATGTCCGTCTACTGCTCCTGTGTACCTGAGTCTGCACACAAAAGGTGCAGGGAGTAGGGGTGAGTACTAAGTACTCAGTGAGTAACAAATATATACATGTAGCTGACAGTAAGAAATCCACAAAATACCACAATATGAAGCTACACTACGGTCCGAATCTCCTACGAACTAGCAACAATAATACAATACAGCTACCATAGAGTAATTAAACAAATACAGATGCAATACAATGCACATAACCGCTACGGCGTGTAGCCCGATCCAATTTAACGTCGACGGCGCTCACTGGGGGTGTGTACAGACTCGGAGGGGCTCCTACAGCCCAAGCGCAATGCTGCTGCGGCGTGCAACCCGATCCTCACATCAACCACTGCGGCGTGCAGCCCGATCCCATGCTCAGTCCACAATAAGCAAATAAGTCACAAAACAGTTCATTTTCCTTAATTCCAGTTCTCGATTCATAATTTATGAAAAATACTTTAACTTTATTAAGTTTGTAAAAGCCGGTGACTTAGCATTTCAAAAGTGTGATTTCGATTTCCAGGACTGAGATCGGTGATTTAAGCAATTTTAGCTATCACATAAATATTGCCCTCTAAGGACGCTACAGTTCGGCACGAGGCCCCAAACAAGGCTTACAGCCCACAAATATAGCAAATACAGTGTATTTCCAACACTAACAACATATTATTCATTTCCGGGATGGACCAAGTCTCAATCCCCAATCACAATCAATCCCGCACCTGCCACGGTGTGCGAGCCACGCCCTATTAGCGTCACGATGTGCTAAGCCGGGGTTTCGAACCCTCAGGCTACAATATACACAAACTACTCACCTCTAGCCGGTCGTCGAATCGTTCGCGATGCCTTTTCCTTTGAATTTCGATGCCTCGTGTGTAGAATCTAGTCAAATAACAATAATTATATCAATTACGGGTCAAAGAATCATAACCCACTTCAATTTATATGAAATTCGCAAAATTACACTAAGTTGGTAAAACCCGACCCCGGGCTCCACTGCTCGGAAAATTCCGAAATTAGTACCAACACGAACCTTATCTCGCCACGAGTCCGTGCATATAAAATTTATCGAAATCGGAGTTCAAATGGCCTCCCAAATCCAAAAATCCCGTTTTTAAAACTTAGGCCACATTTCTTGAAGATTTCAACCCAATTTCATGAAGATTGATGTTAATACTACCATAAATTGATGTTTTTGAGTCAAGAATCTTACCTCCGACGATACCCGATGACTTCTCAATGATTTTCTCGAGTTTTCTTCTCTCTAGGGCTCAAATGTGTGTTTTGGGGGTGTAAACCCGTAACTCTCTGTTTCTGGATCTTTATTCACTGCCAGACCTCCTTGTTCATCGCGTTCGCGTGACCCTCTACGCGTTCGCGATGAACAGCCTTGCCTTACCCTTCGCGAACGCGACGCTGGCCACGCGTTCGCGATGCTCAAAACCTGCAACCCTTCGCGGACGCGACGCACCCAACGCGTTCGCGATGTTCAAACTCCAGCCCCGGATTTCTTCTACGCGAACGCGACCATCTGGGACGCGAACGCGAAGCTTCGTCCAACCTTGCCTACGCGAACGCGGCAGCCTGACCGCGAACGCGATGCCTTAGCCAGCTCTGCCTTCGCGAACGCGACTTGGGCCACGCGAACGCGAAGGCTTAAGGCTTGCTGCACCAACCTGCAATTTACAGCAGACTTTTCAAACTCCAAAAATGCCGGATGATGGTCCGGATTCACCCCGAGGCCCCCGGGACCCCAACGAAAACCACCAACATACTCCAAAACACGATACGGACTTGTTCCAATCATAAAAACACCATCCTAAACATCAAAATCATCAATTTACCACGGATTCAAGCCTAAGTTTCTTCAAAACTTTCAAAACTAACATTCAATCCAAAACCCGATCAAACGATGTCCGAATGACCTGAAAATTTGCAGACATATCCAAAATCACATAACGAAGCTACGAAATTGTCGGAATTCCATTCCGACCCCCGGATCAAAATATCACCTACCATCCGGTTTTCGCCAAAATTCAACATTCGCCAATTCAAGCTTAAAACTACACCGGACCTCCGAATTCAATTCCGATTGTTCTCCTAAGTCATAATTGATCCCCGGAACTAGTCGAATCATCCGAATCCGGTTCCGAAGCACTCTAACTCAATAGTCAACTCTTGGTTGACTTTTCATATTCAAGCTTTCTTCAAACATGCTATTTGTTTCATTTTCAATCCAAATCACTCCTAACTCACCCGATATACTCTAATATTGTTTTAAAAGCATAATATATGTAAATGCAAGGTAACGGGGTGGTAATTCCCGTAACGACGGGCCGGGTCGTTACATTCTCCAGTTTAGGTGCTCCGGGGATCTTGTCGACCCTATCCTGATGCTCTTTCATTTGGTCGCGGAGAGCCTTGTTTTCGCTCTCCTTTTCTTCCATCTTTCTCAAAATGGACGCTAGCATGTCGCCATGAGTTTGTGTTTGGATGGGTTGGTTATTTGTTCGCGCTTCTTCTTGCTCGTCCGTTGTAGTAGTGGTAGTCATTTTTGGTATTGCTTTAGTGTGACCCTGTGGTTGTTTTTCCACTAAGCCGCTCAGGCTACTCGTCAACCATTCTTCCAGTAATTTTCTAATAGCCGGGGGTGCTTCTTTTGTAGCAGATGTGCAAGCTTCCTTGTCCTGCAAGGTCGCAAGGTTCCCGAATGGGAAAGGTGAATCTTCTATCTCTGGTGCGATATCGGGGGTGGTGTTGGTGATAGCATCATTACTGACCTTGTTCAGAGAGCTCAGGAGGTTGGTTGTGACCCCCATTATAGCTTTGGATCTGGTGTTGTTTTCAGCCATTTCTGGGTTTTCATGAGAAATGGATGATATGGTTATCTGATCTTTGGGTGTATACTATAGGTTTGATTATCGAAATCCCCATAAACGGTGACAAATTGTTTGACTCAAAAGTTACCGATTACTTTATGAGTTATGAATAATCAAAAATGTGAGAAATTGGTAAATCGCAATCAAATATAATAAACCCGAGAAAAGGATCTATATCGTTTATATTATGAGTCTTAGCAGAAATGACAAAATTATGAATGTTTTCGATGATTATCACTGAGAGGATAAAAAAAGAGAGAGAATAATAGAGAGAGGATAGAGAGAGAATAATCAGAAGTTGTATTATTAGAAAATAACACTTGTCCTTTACAATAAGGAAAACCCCTTTTTATATAGAGGAGGTTTTCTCGCTAAAGGTACCATTCGTCGAAGGTCTGCTGACGTCCTTAAAATATAAAGAGGGAAGGGGAAGGGGCGCCTGCATTAATAAGTTGATGCCACGCCGTTGTTGTTTAAGGACGTGAACGAGGGTAATACCCTCAATGCCGCGTAAGCGTGGGGGGATGTGCACTCGACCCTTATCAGTTACATCCAATTCAATCCCATACAAACTCTTTCCTTAAGAGAATAAAAGTAACATTAGAAATAATAAGGGATCTTGGCTGAAGCGGTAACGTTCTCATTCCCTCTTACGAGTCCTATCCATAATTCATGTAGTCAAAAGCCTTTAATTTTGTGTGTGCCTCGTATCCTTCTTCACCTTGCTCCTTTTACTTGCTGAAGCTTGAGTTACCCTCCATATTTCGTTTTACCGTAAGAGTGGATCGACATTATTGCCTTAGGGATCCTTATCAAGAAGTTGACACATCTTAGTATACCTATGATTTGCTGAATACCTCATATTTATCCATCATAAGCATGATGCAAAAATTGAGTTTCTCTGACTTAACTCTTCCACAACTATATCTCTTACCAACCGTCTTTCTAGATATATGTATTGTTGTGTTGTGAGTAAGATAGAGTTTACAAAATTGAGTTCTTGCAATTGAGCACTAAACACGATCTAGAGTAAGAAGAAAGAGCGACAACCCTGAATCTCCTGTACCTCCTGCTTATAAGTGTGGTACACGACATACCCATAAACAAGACTCTGCTAGACATGGCTGGTAGACTCCCTAGGACAGAACTTCTTTTATACAACTTTTTTCGCGATCCAAACCGATGGTCCGTGATGGGCACTCGGTGCCTTACTTAACCGAGTACAAACGTAATATATCTTTTGTATCATTGTATCATAGACAAATGAATTGAAGTATAGCATGGGGAAATACAAACTTATACATATGACATACTAGCCTATAAGACCAAAAATGATCACCATAGACCGACAAACTCGTTAGTATGTAATCCCCACCTCGGTCCGGGGTGTGGTGGTCGCGCACTATTCTATAAAATGAGCATAATATTTTGCACATAGCTCCGTTTGGGCACCACAATATATAGTTGAAAAGCTATTTCAAAGTCCTACAACTTTCATATTTAGTTTTCCCAAATTCCTTACATATTTTCACTAACGGTTGCCGGAAGATGGACCTTTTGTAAACTTAGTTGATTTTATCGAATCTTTGGCCCTCACTTTCCATCTTGATTGCGAAATAACTATTTTCACCAATAATAATCCCTCTAGGACTTGATATGTCTAAATATCAAATTAATACCCATTTAACATATCCACGCCTAGTCCGAATGTATGGGATGTTGCATGTATAGACTATGTGCTAATCATTTGAGACTTGATAGGACTATTCTTGATGTTCTGAGCTATACACCTTGATTGTACACATGCTCTCAGCCATGATACTACATCCGTATATGATATCTCTATCGCAGTAGTTGCTTATTTGATTCCTCGCTTGTTGTAAATGCCTCTTTTGTGCACTATTGTTAATCTAAGTATTGTGAGACTAGCATGATTTATGACTGAGTTTGGTCCATAAAGCTTATTTTGTCTTGATTTTGGAGGTGATACGTAACCCAAGCCCCTATTGGGCTAAGTATTATTATTTTAACGCGATACATGCATCAGGCTGAACTATTGGGCTATACAATTTTTATTAGCACTTGGGCAGGATCTTTGTCACGATCCAACTTAGGATTGTGATCGGAGCTTAGGAGCAAGTGCTCCCAAGAAAGCCATATCGATATTTTACAAAAAAACAGATAGAGTTTTCCTTGTTTTTGGGCTATGCACAAAGTTTTCTGTCTCATAAACAAGTTACAACTAACGAATATTCACCTAAATCCGTCACAATCTTCATCAACTAACCAAAATAGGTTTCCACCAATATTACCAACCTTCTCAACATAATAAAATCAAAACCAACCCTAAAACTTCGGAAAGAAAGTATAATACTAGTAACTAGTCCATATCAATAAATGCATACTCATGACACTAAAGAATGATTATAGAGAGACTATAAGAGTTCAAAGAAAAGACCATAACAATGAATAAAATCTCCGCACACGCAAACAAGTGCGAGGCTCACTAAAAACTATCAACTTGTGCACTCTAATTAATGAAATCTTCGCCTGCGTCAATTGCTATCTCTGTAAAAAATTAGCAAGGAGAGAGAAGACAGCTCAGTGAGTAATAATACTTAACCACAACCTTTTTTTTTATTGTGAACAAGCCACCCATTTAGAAAAAATAAATAATAATCAGTCTCATAATATTTTTAATGTAAATTGATCAATTGACAATCGGTAATAAGCTTGGTAAATACTATGTAATATTAATATTCATATTTGGGAGGTTTCAATGTATGGATCATGTAATCGCTATAACTCTGAAATTCTTCACAAGAAGTCAAATATAACGGTAGTCCCTACTCAAGGAAAATAAGTAACGGTATGCTAGTTCTACCTTCCCACTAGCGAGGGCTATAACAGTTATCGGTAATTACAAGGTGCACTAGGTCTAAAAAACCCACGGTTAGCTACGGGATCCTTCAAAGTCCACCCCATTTATACTTGTCTCTATAATCCATATATACTTGTAGTAAATATTTTAAAATAATGTAGGGCATATCAATTCTGATAAAATCATGAAATTTCGTTTCGATAACATTAAATTCAAGTGACAACATAAATATCTAGTGACAACAGAAATATTTAAAACAACAGTAATCATCTTAAATAACTATTTAAATATCATATCGAGTAAAAGACTTGTCCATGTGCAACTAAAAATAATCGATAACATATTCATATTAAAAATTATGTGTAAATCAACCAAGTTATGTAAATAAAAATTTAGTCTTGCGGAAATACCAAATGCTTTACCTTGGGCAATTCGTACAACTTCATCTAATAAATCTACAATTACATAGTATCGATCTCATATTAATTTTCATTTTTAGGTTAATTCATAGCTAATTTAGAATACACAAATCCTCATAGTTTCATATTTGGCTCTGTATAATAACTCCACAAATTCCTCTTATTCTACTTGAAATATCAAGACCCATTTCAGTATCCCAACTTACTACTACAGTTAACTTAAACCGATTCAAAGTATATTAAGTACAACCAATCCATAAAATATACCAAGTTAATTTACTGAAAATTCTCATGAATTTCTCACAATTTCCTTAACTTTATCTTTTAAACTCTTAGTTCAATCCCAACCTTATATCTATTCAGTTCCATAAGGAATCATGTAAATAAAATAATAGTGTTTTCTAAAGAAGGAAGAATACATGTAATTACCTTATCACCGAGACGCAAGAATATAAATTGTTTTTTCCAATTGGGTGTGAGTTTTTTGGTACCATGACTGCACCAACTTCCTCTTCCTTCTTTTCTCTTTTCTTTCTTCCTTTCTTTGCTCGTTTTTTTGGTTTCCTCAAGCTTTCTGCTTGGTTCCCCTTTCCCTAACCCTTTTTAAATTGGTAGAGATGTTAATGGGCTTCAACCCTTTTACTTCAATTCCTTATTTCTATTTAGAGTGAATGTCTATATTGTGGAGAGTTTTACTTTATGACTAAGTCATATTTCCCCTATAAATAGAGGGGTCTTACCCCATTGTAAATCATCCCAAAATTCTATAAGAATTCTCTCTCCTTACTTTTCTCTGCAATATTATTCTTCTTCTTTTATTATTTCATAACACGTTATCAGCACGAGACTCTAACCAATTGAGTAGAAACTTTGAGATTGAGCATAATGATTGTCAATTATTTCATGAACTTCATTCATGATTAAAATTCTGGATTTAAGGTAAGTATTTTACTTTTCTCTTTCAAATTCTTGAAATTCTATAATTTGATTTTGTATACAGGCAAAGACAACAAAGTTTGATTATAACTCTAATGGAGTTTTTAAGAATTTACACCCACATGAAGTGATAAAATCTCTATGCTTTGCCATGATTAAATTCATGTATAATTGTGGGCAAAGAATTGAAAACCCGTCTCATTGAATTTGCTCCATTCTCATTCCTTTTAGAGAATGTGATAGCAGTATGTGATAAGTCTGAAAGAAGACAAAATTATTACCGTGAAGGTATCAATGGATGTGGACGTGACAATAGACGAAATTATAATCGTCATCATTGTGATAATGAGAATAATAAGGATTCTCAAAATAATCTTTCACTCTGTGAATGTAATATTTGTCATCGATTTGACGTGAGATTTTATATAGCACATATAGATGATTATGGTCCATTCATGATGGGAATGTGACAACATATGATTTATGAAGACATATTCATTATTGAAAGAATATGAACATGCTATTGGTATTGAATATACCACACTCACCTCTAGAAGGAGGTTTGAGATGAAATAAGAAAATAATTTCATTATTATGGCATGAATGGTCATCGATCACGTACCCATTGTGATTAGCCAAAATATTATGGCAGTGGATTATTACATGGCAAAATTAATGTTTGCCTATAATGATTTTGACCATGGCCATAATGGCATAACTTCTCTTTAAAAGAGATATTCACCACATGGATGATGATGAATCTGTGGTAGTACAAAATTCATTGAGAGCTCTGGAAGAGCCAATTATTACTATTTTGGAGAAACACAATTAATTACCAATAAAGTATTGTGTTGTAGTACGTCTCAAAGAAACATATTTAGTTTCCAAAGTATTCGCGAAAGCGGTTGATTATATTGAGACTATAAATAAAGGAAAGATTTAATATCTTCTATTACTACAACTTGTAGTGGGATAATATGTATGTAAAAAGCTACCCGCTTTATCTTCAATTTGTACTACATAAATAAAAGAATACCACAATGAAGTGGATATTTTATTGATATAAAACCCATATCATAATAAACTTGGAGTTTATTCATAATTGCACACATCATGATGTAAATCTGAAATTTATCAATATTGATAATTTATTCAGTTGGCATAATTGATTTACCCATATCAATTTAAGTATGATGTGCAAAAATAAAAGAGAATTTGCATGGGTAAATATAAAAGAACTAGAAAATTCTTTACGAATTCTCTTACATTGCTTGTTCTCATTAATTAATTGACCAACTAAAATTGTGATTGAATCCCATGAATGCTGGAAATATCAAAGGTGAATATGGTCCCATTCACCTGCCATGTATACCACATACGATGCATCTATGAGATGGTTACATGTGCAATAATTATTAACCCGCAACCTGACCGGTGTGTGCGAGGTAACTTGCTCAATATTTTTATTTAGAGCATAATTTCCAGATTTTCTATTCAAAAAGTTCATTTTGATAAGTTGGTCTACATCACATCTGGTTTAGCAAAATGATTTATTGAGTGCCTCCACTTAATAGCTAAACTATTGTTTATGAGAACAAAGTTATCTATATCAATTTGATATATAATATATACGAAAGTATATTACATTCTCCCCTCACAAGTGGTTCAGGGTCAGGAACCAAATAATTCCATCTTATTATTATTGACGTGCGGTGTATATTTTGATTAACACCATAACACACAAAGATGAGTTCTCAAAGTTGAGGAAACAAGTTAGTTTTTCTAACATGAGGGGGGAGACAAGATACAACAGTTGAGAAAAGTTACGAGGAATGAATTATCGTTTCTGCATCTAGATCCTCAAATAAAATAATATGGACTTGAAGTTCATAAAAGGATAATTCATGTGCAATTTATTGCAAAGCATGCCAGACGCATTTGCTGACCCAAAGAAAGTAACTATATTCTCACTGCAAATGCTCGTCCAAGAAGGACAAAATCTATGGTAAGCTTAATGCGTATAGACAATCGGTTTCAAATAGACTTCTTGATAAAGAAGACGAGCAAACGATCAAAATAATGGAGGCAAGTGATCTAGAAGATCACATGACATAACACTTCATAATATCTCATGAGAGATTTAGGTACCTGAATATATGAATGAATAGATCTCTATGTTATGTCGTTATGAAAATATATTGAAACTGATATACAATCCTTGTCGACGTCAACCTTCAAGAAGCTAGTGTACAAGATTGGGGTGCGAAGGCTTAAGGATGTGAATTGATGCTCTCATAAGGGGGAGTTAATGCGCGTTGCACTCTTTTTTCCTTACAAGGTTTTGTCCCACTGGGTTTTCCTTGCGAGGTTTTTAACGAGGCAACCAAAAGGCGTATTATAGATATGTGTACTCTTTTTCCTTCTCTAGAATTTTTTTTCCACTTGGGTTTTATTTTAGTTAAGGTTTTAACGAGGCACATTATCATTGAATAGACATTCAAGGGGAGTGTTATGAATAGAATTCTATTTAGAGTGAATGTCTATCTTGTGGAGAGTTTTACTTTATGACTAAGTCATATTTCCCCTATAAATAGAGGGGTCTTACCCCATTGTAAATCATCCTAAAATTCTATAAGAATTCTCTCTGCTTACTTTTCTCTACAATATTGTTCTTCTTCTTTTATTATTTCATAACATTATCTTTTTTTTTGGTTTTGTATTGTTAGTTAGTTTCTTTCTTTTATTTTTTGCTAATTATCAATACACCATTATTTAAAATATAGGGTATTACATTCACCCACCGTATATAATTCAGTCCCCGAATTTAACTCAAGTACGTACCTGTAGACTAAAATAAATGAGTATACTTCACTTGCATATCTTTTTCTACTTCCCAAGTAGCTTCTCCAATAGTATGATTTCTCTATAAAACATTCACATACATTATTTCTTTTGACCGTAGTTTTCTTATTTGTCTATAAACAATAGCAATCGACTCCTTCACATAAGACAACTTCTCCTCGAGCGGTATAATCGGTGCTTCAAGCACCTGAGATGAGTCTGATATATATTTTCTTAGCATTGAGACATGAAACACTGGATGGATAAAGGATAACTCACGAAGAAGTGCCAAATGATAAGTCACAGCTCCCACTCGGTCTAGTATCTCAAACGATCCTATAAACTTGGGGATCAGCTTGCCTCTTTTCCCAAACCGGATCATGCATTTTATAGAGGAGATCGTAGGAACACTTTATCTCTAATTGTGATCACTAAGTCTCTTCTCTCTTTTCCGGATAATATTTTTTTCTACTTTGAGTTGTAAATCTCCCTTTTGTGCGTGGGTGCGTCATTATTCTCCATAATCGTTTGGAGAGACAGTGGCCGCAACGGGGGATATAAGTGCAAGGTCATGTCCTCGGGGGGTGGGGGCGGTGGCGGTGGTGGGGGTGAGTAGGGGGGCAGGGAGCGGTTCTGCGGGTAGGGCTGAAGGTAAGGGTGGGAAGAGGGTAGCGGACGCACATAGGTTAAGGATCGGGTCGTGGAACATAGGCACTCTGACGGGTAAGTCCATTGAGTTGGCGAAGATTCTTCAGAAGAGGAGGGTCAACATAGCATGTGTTTAGGAGACTAGGTGGAAAGGGACGAAGGCGCGGGATGTTGACGGGTTTAAGTTGTGGTACTCTTGGGTCGTGAGGAGTAAGAATGGAGTGGACATCCTGGTGGATAAGGACCTTAGGGAGTCCGTGGTGGAGGTTAGGTGAGCGAACGATAGGTTTATGTCTATTAAGTTGGTTATCGGGGGTTGCGTCCTCAACGTCATCAGCGCCTATGCATCGCATGCGGGCTTAGATGAGGAGGTCAAGAGGCGTTTTTTGGATGACTTGGATGAGTTGGTGCGTAGTATTCCCCAATCTGAGAAGTTGGTCATTGGAGGGGACTTTAATGGCCATATTGGGGAAGATGCTAGTTGTTATGGTGAGGTGCACAACAACTATAGCCTTGGAGTTAGGAACGAAGGAGGCTCAGCATTGTTGGAGTTCGCTAGGGCTTCCGAGCTTCTAATTGCTAACTCGTCATTTCAGAAGAGAGAGGAGCATTTGGTCACCTTCAAAAGTTCGACGGCGAGGACTTAGATCGATCACCTCCTTCTCAGAAGGAGCGATAGAGGTCTATGCAGGGACTGTAAGGTTATTCCGGGAGAATCCCTTTCAACCCTTCATAGACTCCTAGTGATGGATATCGGAATCTGGGTGAAGAAGAAGTAGAGGGGTGCTCGGGGCCAACCGCGAATTAGATGGGGTGCTCTAACTAAAGAGAAAGCCCAGGAGCTGGAGAGGAGGTTAGTTGATGGTGGTGCTTGGAGTAGTATTGGGGTAGCAGACGCAATGTGGTCAGAGACGGCGAATCTGGTTAGGGAGGCAGTGCGGGATGTGCTTGGGGTAACCAAAGCCTATCTAGGCAAACATCAGGGCGACTGGTGGTGGAACGACGTAGTGCGAGGAAAAGTAGAGGTGAAGAAAGCTGCTTTTGCGAAGTTGGCAGGGAGAACAAGCGAGGAAGAAAGGCGGGTGAACAGAGAGTATAAGGTAGCAAGGAAGGAAGCGAAATTGGCCATCACGAAGCCTAAAAATGCGGCTTTTGGCCACATGTACAAGGAATTGGGGGAGAAAGGCGGGGACAAGAAGTTATTCCGGTTAGCCAAAGTAAGGGAAAGAAAGGCGCGGGACCTGGACCAGGGTGCATCAAGGATGAGGATGGTAGAGTCCTGATGGGGGAGTCTCAAGTCAAACAGAGATGGCAGGCGTACTTCCGAGACCTTCTAAATGAGGAGGGGGACCAAAACATAGAACTAGGGGAGCTGGGGCATTCAAAGCATCATAGAGACTTAGGGTACCGCAGGCACATTAGGGTGGAAGAGGTCGTGAGGGCTTTGCGTAGGATGAGTAGAGGTCGAGCGACCGGGCCGGACGAAATCCCGGTGGAGTTCTGGAAATGCATGGGTAAGCCAGGAGTGGAGTGGCTCACCAGGTTGTTCAATGCGATCTTCAGGACCAAAAGGATGCCGGAGGAGTGGAGGTGGAGTACAGTGGTGCCCTTGTATAAGAACAAAGGGGATATCCAGTGTTGCAACAACTATAGGGGCATCAAATTAATAAGCCACACCATGAAGGTCTGAGAGCGGGTGATCGAGGCTAGGATGAGGGAGTCGACATCTATTTCCGAGAACCAGTTCGGTTTCATGCCGGGTCGGTCCACTACAGAAGCTATCCACCTTGTCAGGAGATTGGTAGAACAGTTCAGGGAATATGAAGAAGGACCTGGACATGGTGTTTATCAACTTGGAGAATGCGTATGACAAGGTCCCTAGGGAGGTACTATGGAGGTGCCTAGAGGCTAAGAGCGTGCCGGAAGCTTACATCAGAGTAATCAAGGACATGTATGATGGAGCTAAGTCCAGGGTCAGGACAATGGGTGGCGACTCAGACCATTTCCCGGTGGTTATGGGGCTCCATCAAGGATCTGCGCCAAGCCCCCTCTTGTTTGCCTTGGTAATGGATGCTTTAACATGGTATATTCAAGGGGATGTACCTTGGTGCATGCTATTTCCTGATGACATAGTCCTGGTAGACGAGACGAGGGTCAGTATTAACGAGAGGCTAGAGGTATGGAGACAGACTCTCGAGTCTAAGGGGTTCAAACTAAGCAGTTCTAAGACAGAATATCTCGAGTGCAAGTTTAGCTCTGAGTCGAGCGAAGTAGGTGGGAGCGTGATGATTGGATCTCAGGCCATTGCCAATAAGGATAGTTTCAGATATATTGGATCGGTAATCCAGGGGGGCGGGTAGATAGATGGGGATGTCACTCACCGTATAGCGACGGGGTGGTCAAAGTGGAGGCTTGCATCAGGAGTCTTGTGTGATAAGAAAGTGCCACAGAAACTCAATGGGAAGTTTTATAGAGCTGTGGTTAGACCTGCCATGCTGTATGAGACGGAGTGTTAGCCGGTGAAGAAGTCTCATGTTTAGAGGATGATGGTTGTGAAGATGAGGATGCTTAGGTGGATGTGCAGGCTCACCAAGTTAGATAAGATTAGGAACGAAGTTATTCGGGAGAAGGTGGGGGTGGCCCCAATGGATGAGAAGATGCGAGAGGCGAGGCTTCGGTGGTTCGGGCATGTGCGGAGGAGAAGCACCGATGCCCTGGTGAGGAGTTGTGAGCGGCTAGCGGTGGTCGGTGTGAGGCGAGGCAGAGGGAGGCATAAGAGATACTAGGGAGAGGTGATTAGACAGGACATGGCCAGGATGCGGATTTCCGAGGACATGACCCTTGATAGGAAAGTCTGGAGGTCTAGTATCAGGGTGGTAGGATAGGGGCTTCTAGATTTTTCGTACTCCTTGCCCGGGGTGGGTGAGGCGTGGTAGGGCCGCCTATAGATCATTAGTTGTGTTCTCTTGTGGTAGTCATTTATGGTAGTTACTGTTTTGATAACATTGCATGCCTGCTTATTTATGGTATTTATGTCTCTTATGTTTAGATAATTTTTATGCGTTGTATGCTAGAGTAACTAATGCGGTTTTTGTTTTTGTTTTTGTTTGCGTTTCCTTTCCCTGCGCCGAGGGTCGATAAGCAGATTCTTTGCCCTCCCAGGTAGAGGTAAGGCATATCTACATATTACCCTCCCCAGACCCCACCTTGTGAGAATATACTGGGTTGTTGTTGTTGTTGTTGTTCTACTTTGAGTCGTAAAAATCTTTGTCTGATCAATTAGACCTTGTCCATAACTTTTTGTACTAAGTCAAGTCCCAATAAGTTAGTCTCACTAGCTTTAAACCATCTGATAGGAGAACGACATCTTTTATCATATAATACTTCGTACGGTGCCATTTGGTAGTGGATTGAAAGTTATTGTCGTAAGCAAATTCTCCTAAAGGTAGCTAGGCATCCCAACTACCTCCAAACTCAAGAATACAAGCTCTCAACATATCCCCCGAGATCTGTAAAGTATTTTTTGACTGCCATCTATTTGTGGATGAAATGCAGTACTGAGATCTACTCGTGTACCCAATGATTCTTGAAAAGATTTCCATAAGCGTAAAGTAAATTGTGATCCTCTATTAGAGATGATGGGTGTTGTTACTTTGTGAGGTCGGATAATTTCGTTCATAAATATATGTGTATACCTCACTCCACCATGTGTACTTCACTGGCAAAAAGTGTGCTGATTTTGTCAATCGATCTACAACCACCCATACAGACTCATAAACTCTAGGAGTACGGGGTAAGCCAGTAACAAAATCCACGGTATTTCTTTCCCATTTCCACTCTAAAATCTCAATTTGTTTTAGTGATGCTCAACCTTGACCTTCTGGTAAGTCAAACATCTAGAAACAAAGTGAGCGACATCTGTCTTCGTATCTTCCCACCAATAAAATTTCATGAGGTCATGGTAAATTTTGGTATATCAAGGACGTATATTATATCTAGAGTTATGAGCTTCTTCAAGAATAACTTGTGTCAACCCATCTATGTTTGCTACACATAGCCTGTCACCCATTCGAAGAATACCATCTATGACGACCCAAAGGTTCATTACCTATTTTTAATTAATTCGGTGCTTTCGAGGCCTTGAAGCAACACTTATAGTTTCATCGATTTGTGTGTGGTCCGGGCGCATAGCCGAAAAGCTTAAATATGAAATTCTATCAAAAATGCTAAGTTTTGATGTTAAAATGAATAAATTTAACTTTGATCAACATTATGGGTAAATAGACCTAGACTCGAGATTTGACGGTCTCGGAGGGTCTGCAGGAAAATATGGAATTTAGAGTATGCCTAGAATCAAATTTCAAGGTCCCGAGCTCGAGAAATAAACTTTTAAAAGAAATTATTTTTCTAAAATTATTAAGGAAAATTAAAATAATATTTGATTTGAACGTGTTGGTATAACGCCCATATTTTGGTTCCGGTGCCCGGTACAGGTCATATATATGAATAAAGATGTTTTTGTAAAATTTGGTTAAAACATATGTCATTTGACGTAATTCGGACTTAAAGTATTAAATTTGAAACTTGATGAAATTTGAGAAAAATTCTTAATTTTAAGGTTTGATTATTTGTTTTTTGAGGTTATATAGGCGATTTGATCACACAGATAAGTTCGGATGATGTTGTTGAGTTAGTGCAGGTGTTTTTCCCCGAGGGATCGGGTGTTTTTTGGAATGGGTTTTGGCTTAAAAGTTGCAGGTTCTCCAGTTCTGGTATGCCCTTCTTTGCATTCGCGAAAGTACCATTGCTAATGCGATAAGTAAAATATGGTGGAAGGAAATTTCTTCTACGCGAATGCGTAAACCAGGTCGCGAACTCAAAGCATTGGGGGGTCTCCCTTAGTGAACGCGGTTGGAATCACGAATACGAAGGCTTATAGCTTGGGCTGGGGAGGGTCACCACTTTTTGCATCGCGAACACGACACTATGCGAACACGTAGGCTTGAGGAGCCAAAACTCCACGAACGTGAACCGACTTCCGCGAATGCGAAGGTCTACCTGACCTAACTAATCGCGAATGTGATGAACAAATCCGCCCAGTTATTTTTAAGTTCCAAAAATAGAATGCAAATGGGATTCTCATAAAATTTCACAAACTTTTTCTTCTCCAAAGTTCTGGGGCGATTTTTGAAGCATTGTCTCTCCATAACTTCTTGGGTAAGTAATCTGCAAATCGTGTTCTTCCATTTTCATCAACATAATGAATTTCTAAGCCTAAAATATATGATTAAGGGTAGAAAATTAGGGATTTGGGTAGAGTTGGTGCTTTTTGATTTTTCTTGATTTAGACCTCATTTTGGGGTTGAATTTGAAAACAAATTATATATTCGGGCTCGTGGGTAAATGTGATTTGATTTTGGTCCGAAACTCATATTTTGACCAATCGGGCCTAGGGTCATTTTTTGAGTTTTGGGAAGAATAATGGAAAATCTATAACTAGGCTTTGGGTTCAAATAGTTAAGCATTATCATGATGTTATAAAGTCATTTATGTAAAAATACAATTGAATTGGAGTTGAATTTGATAGGAAAGACGTTTATTGAGGATCGAATTGGCTGTGAAAGTTTGAGGTCAGTGTTTGGTCTAACCTTAGCTTGAGGAATTAGGAGTTAAGTCCTATTTACTATGTGGTAATTGTCGAGTACGACGTATATGCATGGTGACGAGTATATATACACTGGTGTCTAGCATTACCATAAGTCTTTAAATTGTGAATATCTTGATTTCGTTGTATTCCTCTTGCCTTGGTGATGATTCCTATTTGTTGTGAAAAGCTTGTGAAAGGAAATTGTGACCTATGAACATAGAGGAGTATTGGCTAAAGTTATATTACAATTGTGAAAGTATATGAAATGATTGAACCCTTTGGAGCATTGGCTCAAGTGGTAAGGTGAGATATGAAATAAAAGTGGATGAAAGAGAAAGAGTATTTAAATTATTCCCTTGCCGAGATGTTGAGATTATTGATGTTGTACCATTGCCGGGTTTTAGTTGTTTAATTGTGTTTCCTTGCCAGGATTTCTATTATTTTTTTATTTCCTTGCCCCTTGCTTGTGATTGTTATTTGGGTGAGGAAGAGTGTTGAAGCACGAAGGGTGATGCCATGTATTGTTAGCTTATTGTGAGAAAAGAGAGTAAACCACGAACGGTGATGCCATACATGTTTTATTATATAATTGCTTGGTGAGGATGAGAGTAAAAACACGAAGGATGATGTCGTGCACTTGCTTCTTTCTGATTCTTTATTGATGTCTAAGTTATGTAGTTTCCTTCTTTACTGGTTTACTTTTACTTGGAATTGTTACTTCCCCCATATCATGCTCCCCCTTCCATATTGATTAGTTATCTCTGTATCTCGATCCTATTGTATATGTATATATAATTGCACAGGTTTTTGTGGTAGTCCGGTCTAGCCTCATCACTACTTTGTCAGGGTTATGCTAGGCACTAACCAGCACATGGGGTCGGTTGTGTTGATACTATACTCTATTCTCTTTTGCACAGATCCTAGTACCAGGAGCAGCATACGGTGCGCAGTTGTAGTTTGGGAGCAAGCCTTCAATCTACCGAGACACCAAGGTAGCCTTTCAGGCGTCCGCATGCCCAACATCTCCTTTATCTTTATTTATGTTCTGTTATCTCTTGTATTCGAGACAAACAATGTTACTTTATTTCAAATGGTTGTATGTATTAAATTTTAGTAGTCCGTGAATGTTGTAACACTAGTTCTAGGTAGAGGCATATGTGAATTTTCCTTGCTATCTTGGTTTATTTTGTTTGTCTTCCTCTAAATTATGAATTCTTCTATTGATTAATTATTTATTTCATGTTAATTAAATTGGTAAAAATGGATTTGCAAGAAAAATAGTTATGGATTCTAAATGTATGGCTTGCCTAGCTTCTACGAGTAGGCGCCATCACGACCCCCGAGGGTAGGAAATCTAAGTCGTGACAAGTTGGTATCAGATCTCTAGGTTACATAGGTCTCATTCACGGACAAGCTTGGTAGAGTCTGAGGGATCGGTACGGAGATGTCTGTATTTATCCCCCAAAGGCTACAAAGTTAGGAAAAGTTTCATATTTGTTCTTTCTTGTCGTGCGGTTTGGTTTCTCTCAATGCTAATTAAATTTCTACTCTATTATTTCGCAGATGGAAAGACCACGTGCTTCCTCATCTACCACTCAACAGCCCAAGCCCCCAACAATAACAACTACTAGGGGCAGAGGGCGAGGCCGTGCTAGAGGCCAAAGTAGGGGCAGAGCTCAGCCCCGAGCAGCAACACCAGTGGCGGAGCCTCAGGTTGACTTTGACAAGGAGGTTATGACCCCAACCCTATCAGTTCCGGTGGCCCCAACTCAAGTCCCAGAGTGGTTTATTCCTACCCCAATTCTTCAGGACGCTCTAGTCTAATTGGTGGGCCTCATAGAGAGTATCACCTTTGTAGGCTTACTTCTTGTAGAACCAGCCACGTTTCAGGCTGGAGGAGGAGCTCAGACTCTTGCTACTCGTACTCATGAGTAGGTAGCTCCCTAAATTCAGACTCCAGTGGTTCAGCCTATTGGAGCAGTTTAGTCGGGCAGCCATGTGTGTTGATGCTTTGTGGAGGCTGGATGGGTTCACCAAGCTCTTTACATTTGCATTCAGCGGTGCATCTACTGAGGATCCCAGGATTATCTGGATAGTTTTCACGAGGTTCTTCGGAACATGGGGATTGTTGAGACCAATGGGGTCGACTTTGCTATATTTTGCCTGTCTGGATCCGCCAAGACTTGGTGGAGGGATTATTGATTAGCTAGACTAGTAGGGTCGCCATCCTTGATCTGAGAGTAGTTCACACAGCTATTTCTGAAGAAGTTTCTCCCTATTACATAGTGAGAGGCCTAATGGACGCAGTTCGAGCGTCTCCAGTCGGGATCCATGACTGTTACCTAGTACGAGACCAGGTTCACTGATTTGGCTCTAAATGCCCTTATTATAGTTCCCACTGAAAGGGAAAGAGGGAGATGGGTTATTGATGGGCTCATTCAACCTATTCGTCTCTAGATGGATAGAGAGGCTGGGAGTGAGATATCCTTCCAGGAGGCGACCAATGTAGCTCGGAGAGTTGAGATGGTATTATCACATGTGGGTGGTCATAGGGAAGACAAGAGACCCCGTCAGTCAGATTCAGTGGTGCCTCATGTAGAGGTAGAGATTCGTATAATAGGGTCATCCTTCTAGGACTTTCCAGTCATCCATTCCAGTTTCTCACGGTATCTGAGGTGGTCGTAGTTCTCACAAGCACTATTCTGATAAGTAGCCATTTAGTGCACCGCCACTTTAGAGTTTCTGTGGTGGTCATTCAGGTCGATTGGGCTAGCAGACTCAACAGTCGAGGGCTTGTTACACTTGTGGTGACACGGGTCATATTGCCAGATTTTTCCCTCGAGCACCCATTAGGTCTCAACACCAGGGTACTCGTGCCATGATTCACGCACCAGGTGTTCCACATCCTGCCCAGCCAACTAGATGTGGGGGTAGAGGTGGTAAAGGTAGATGTAGAGGTCATAGAGGTGGAGCTCAGACCACCAGAGGTAGAGGCCAGACAGCAGCAGGCCGTCCGAGAGAGGTAGATCAGAGTGGTGAGGCCCAACCCCAACGTTATGCTCTTTAGGCTAGGCCCGATGCAGAGGCTTCAAATGTGGTTATTAGAGGTACGGTTCTAGTTTGTGATAGGGATGCTTCAGTGTTGTTTGATCCGGGGTCTATATATTCGTATGTGTCAGCATATTTTCCCCGTACTTAGTTATGCCTAGTGAAACATTGGGTGTTCATGTTTGTGTGTCTACACCGGTGGGTTATTCTATCATGGTCCACAAGTCCATTGTTCTTGTATTGTGGTTATTGGAGGTCTTGAGACTCGTGTAAATTTGTTTCTTTTAGACATGGTTGACTTCAAAATTATATTATGGATGGATAGGTTATCACCCTATCATGCTATCTTGGACTGTCATGCCAAGGTCGTGACCTTAGCTTTACTAGGCATTCCTTGTTTAGAGGGGAGAGGGACTCCTGGTCATTCTACCCATAGTGTTATATCGTATGTGAAGGCTCGGCATATGGTCGAGAAGAGGTGTTTGGCATATTTTGCGTATGTTCGTGATTCTAGTGTTGAGATTCCCTCTATTGATTCTATGGCCGTTGTTCGCGAGTTCGCTGATATTTTCCCTTCAAACCTACCGGGTATGCGACCCGACATGGATATTGTCTTTTGAATTGATATGGTACCGGGCACTTAGCCCAGTTCTATTTTGTCATATCGTATGTCGTTGCTCGAATTTAAAGAGCTAAAGGAGCAGTTGCAGGATTTGCTCAAGAAGGGTTTTATTAGACCTAGTGTTTTGCCTTGGGGTGAGCCAGTGTTATTTGTCAAGAAGAAGGATGGGTCAATGAGATTGTGTATTGATTATCGACAATTGAACAAGGTTACAATCAAGAATAAATATCTGCTGCCGAGAATTGATGATTTGTTCTACCAGCTTCAAGGTGCCAAGTCATTCTCCAAGATTGACTTGCGATATGGCTACCATCAGTTGACGATTAGGGCATCTGATATCCCTAAGATAGCTTTTCGCACTCGGTACGTGCATAATAAGTTCTTGGTTATATCATTTAGGTTGACAAATGCCCCAGCAACCTTCATGGAATTTATGAACCGAGTGTTCAGGCCTTACTAGGATTAATTCGTGATAGTCTTCATTGATGATATATTAATATATTCCCGCAGCCAGGAGGAGCATGAGCAACACTTTAGAGTGGTTCTTCAGACTCTAAGGGACACTCAATTATATGCCATGTTTTCTAAGTGTGAGTTCTGGCTGAGTTTAGTTGCATTTCTAGGTCATGTTGTATCAGTAGAGGGTATTCAGGTGGACCGAAAAAGATTGAGGTAGACAAGAACAGGCCTAGAGCAGCATTAGCTACAGAGATTTGAAGTTTCTTGGGGTTGGCAGGCTACTATCGACGGATCGTGGAGGGGTTGTCATATATTGCAGCCCCGATGACCAGATTTACCTAGAAGGGTGCCTAGTTCAGATGATCGGATAAGTGTGAGGCGAGCTTTCAAAAGCTCAAGACAACTCTGACTATGGCATCGTTATTGGTTTTGCCCATAGGTTTTGGGCCTTATACAGACCATTATGATGCTTCCCGTGTTGGTCTTGGAGCAGCGTTGATGCAGGATGGCAAAGTCATTGCCTATGCTTCGAGGCAGTTGATGATTCATGAGAAGAACTACCCGGTTCACAATTTGGAGTTGGCAGCCATAGTTCACGCATTGAAGATTTGGAGGCATTATCTGTATGGCGTGGCATGTGAGGTGTTCACATATCACAAGAGTCTTGAATACTTGTTCAAGCAAAAGGAGTTGAATTTGAGGCTAGAAGGTGGTTTGAGTTCTTAAAGGGTTATGATATTACCATTTTATATCATTCGAGGAAGGCCAATGTGGTAGCTGAGGCTTTGAGCAGGAAGTCTACCAGTATGGGTAGTCTTGCTTATATTACGGTCGGTGAGAGGCCGCTTGCTTTGGATGTTCAGGCTTTAGCCAATCAGTTCATGAGACTGGATGTTTCTGAGCCCACTCATGTGTTAGCTTGCACGGTCGCTCGTTCTTCATTATTTGAGCATATACGTGATCGACAATATAATGATCCCCATTTGGGTATCCTTAGAGACATGATGCAATACGAGATGCCAGGTAGGTTACCTTAGATGATAATGGAGTTTTAAGATTGTAGGGTCGGGTATGTGTGTCTAATGTGGATGGGCTCAGAGAGCTGATTTTTGAGGAGGCCCACAGCTCCCGGTACTCTATTTATCTGGTCGTTATGAAGATATATCAAGATTTGCAGCATTATTATTGGTAGCGAAGAATGAAGAAGGATATCGCAGCATATGTGGCTCAATGTATGAATTGTCAGTAGGTTAAGTACGAGCATCAAAGACTTGGTGGTTTATTTCAAAGGATTGAGCTTCCCGAGTAGAAGTGGGAGCGAATCACTATGGACTTTGTTACTGGACTACCGTTTACTCGGAAGATATTCGACGTAGTATGGGTTATTGTTGATATTCAACACATTTCATTCCTATGGCAGTCTCATATTCATTTGAGAGGTTGGTTGAGATCTATATTCGGGAGATTGTTCGCCTTCATGGTGTGCCTGTTAGTATAATTTCAGACCTAGGTACGCAATTTACCTCGCACTTTTGGAGAGCAGTTCAGTGATAGTTGGGCACACGGGTTGAGTTCAGCATAATATTTTTTTCCCAGACAGACGGTCAGTCCGAGCGAACCATTCAGATCTTAGAAGATATGCTCCGAGCTTGTTTTATTGACTTTGGTGGTTCGTGGGATCCGTTTTTGCCTGTAGCAGAGTTTGCCTACAACAACTACTAGTGGAGCATCTAGATGGCTCCTTATGAGGCTTTATATGGCAAGCAGCATCGGCCTCTAGTTGGATGGTTTGAGCTGGGAGAGGCTCAGTTGTTGGGTACGGATCTGGTCCAGGAGGCCTTAGACAAGGGCATGATCATTTAGGATATGCTTCGTTCAGCTTAGTCCAGGCGAAAGAGTTATACAGACCGCAGGGTTCGAGATGGTATTGCTCCGAGTTCCGCATATGATGGTTGTGATGAGATTTGGGAACAAGGGCAAGCATAGCCCTAGGTATGTTGGCCCGTTTTAGATTCTTGATCGAGTAAGAGAGGTGGCTTATAGACTTGCTTTGTCATCGAGCTTATCAGTCGTGCATCCAGTGTTCCAACTTCCATGCGTCCATGCTTTGGAGGTATCACGGTGACCCAGCCCACGTGTTATATTTCAGCACTGTCCAGTTGGACAAGGACTTGTCTTATGAGGAGGAGCAGTAGCTATTCTAGACCGTCAGGTTCGTCAGTTGAGATCCAAGAGCTTCCCTTCTGTTTGTGTTCAGTGGTGAGGTCAACCTCTTGAGGCATCGACCTAGGAGTTTGTGTCTGATATGTGGATCCATTATCCTCATCTTTTCCCTAACTTGGGTACTTTTTTCTTTTGTTCATTCGAGGATGAATAGTTATTTTAGAGATGGAGAATGTGACGACCCAAAAGGTCATCACCTATTTTTAATTAATTCTGTACTTTCGAGGCCTTGAAAACCCCACTTAGTGTTGCCTTAATTTGCGTGCATAGTTCGGGCACATAGCCGAAAAACTGAATATGAAATGTTGTAAAAAATGCTACGTTTTAATGTTAAAATGAATAAATTTTATTTTGGTCAACATTTTGGGTATACAGACCCAGACCCATGATTTGGCAGTCTCGAAGGGTCCGTAAGAAAATATGAGACTCAAGCATATGCCCGGAATCGAATCCCGAGGTCCAAAGCCCGAGAAATAAATTTTTAGAGAAATTATTTTTCTGAAATTGTTAAAGAAAATTTAAATGATATTTGATTGGAACGTATTGGTATCGGGCCCTTATTTTTGTTCTGATGTCCATAAGAGGTCTTATATATGAATTATGATGTATATATAAAATTTGAAAAAAAACGAACGTCATTTGACATGATTCGGACTTAAAGTTCTAAATTTGAAACTTGCTGAAGTTTGAGAAAAAATCTTGATTTTGAGGTTTGATTCTTTGTTTTTGAGGTTATTTAGCGATTTGATCGCACGGATAAGTTCGTATGATGTAGTTGAGTTAGTGCATGTGTTTAGTTAGGAGCCCCGAGGGCTCGGGTGTGTTTCGGAGGTGTTTCATAATGGTTTTTGGCTTAAAAGTTGTAGGTTTTCCAGTTCTGGTATGCCCTTCTTCACGTTCGATCGCTGGATCATTATCGCAAACGTGATGCGTAAAATGTGGATGAAGGAAATTTCTTCTACGCGAATGCGTAAACCAGGTCGCGAATGCGAAGCATTGGGGGTTCTCCCTTCGCGAACGCGAAGGCTTACAGCCTTGGCTGGGGAGGGTCACCACTTTGTGCATCGCGAGCGTGACACTATGTGCGAACGCGTAGGCTTGAGGATCCAAAGCTCTGCAAATGTGAACCGACTTCCGCGAACGCGAAGGTCTGCCTGACCTAACTTATCGCGAACACGATGAACAAATCTGCCTAGTTATTTTTAAGTTCCAAAAACAAAATGCAAACACGTTTATCATAAAATTTCACAAACTCTTTCTTCTCCAAAGTTCTAGGGCGATTTTTGAAGCATTTTCTCTCCATAACTTCTTGAGTTAGTAATCTCCAACTCGTTTTCTTCCATTTTAATCAACATCTAATGAATTTCTAAGCGTAAAATATATGATTAAGGGTAGAAAATTAGTGATTTGGGTAGAGTTAGGGCTTTTTTATTTTTCTTAATTTAGACCTTGTTTTAGGGTTAAATTTTAAAACGAATTATATATTCGGGCTCGTGGGTGAATGGGTGATTTGATTTTGGTCCGAACCTCGTATTATGACCAAGCGAGACCATGGTCAATTTTTGAGTTTTTGGGAAGAATGATGGAAAAGCTATAAGTAGGCTTTGGGTTCGAATTGCTAAGCATTATTTGATGTTATAAAGTCATTTATGTATAAATACAATTAAATTGGAGCCGAATTCAAAAGAAAGGCGGTTATTGAGGATTAAATTGGTTGTGGAAGTTTGAGGTAGGTGTTTGATCTAACCTTATCTTGAGGAATTAGGAGTTGAGTCCTATTTATTATGTGGTAATTGTCAAGTACGACGTATAGGCATGTTGACGAGTTTTTATATGCTGGTGTTTAGCATGACCGTGAATCTTTAAATTGTGAATATATTAATTTTGTTGTATTCCTCTTTCCTTGGTGATGATTCCTATTTGTTGTGAAAAGCTTGTGAAAGTAAATTGTGACCTATGAATATTGAGGAGCATTAGCTCAAGTTATATTATAATTGTGAAAGTATATAAAATGATTGAACCCTTTGGAACATTGGCTCAAACGTTAAAGTGAGATATGAAGTAAAATTGAAAAAAAGAGATAGAGTATTTAAATTATTTCCTTTCCGGGATATTATTTATTATTTATTATTTTCCCTTGGCGGGACGTTGAGATTATTAATGTTGTACCCTTGCCGAAATTTAATTGTTTAATAGTGTTCCCTTGCCGGGATTTCTATTATTATTTTGTTTATTCCCTTGCCTCTTGCTTGTGATTGTTGTTTGGGTGAGGAAGAGTGTTGAAGCATGAAGGGTGATGCCGTGTATTGTTAGCTTATTGTGAGGGAAAGAGAGTAAAACACGAAGGGTGATGCCATGCATATTTTATTATATCATTTCTTGGTGAGCATGCGAGTAAAAGTACGAAAGGTGATGCCGTGCACTTGCTGCATCCTGATTCTTTATTGATGTCTGTGTCGTGTAGTTTCCTTCTTTACTGGTTGACTTTACTTGGAATTATTACTTCCGTCATAGCATGCTCCCCCTCCCATATTGATTATTTATCTCTGTATCTCGATCCCGTTGTATATGTATATATAATTGCACAAGTTTATGTGGTAGTTCAGTCTAGTCTCGTCACTACTTCACCAGGGTTAGGCTAGGCACTTACCAGCATATGGGGTCGGTTATACTGATACTACACTCTGTGCTCTTTTGCACAGATCCAGGTATCGGAGCAGCATATCAGTACAACAGTAGTTTGGGAGCTAGCCTTCAGTCCACTAAGACACCGAGGTAGCCTTGCAGGTGTCCGCACGCCCCACGTCTCCTTTATTTTTATTTATGTTCTGTTATCTCTTGTGTTCGAGATAGACAATGTTACTTTCTTTCAAACAGTTGTATGCAGTAAATCTTAGTAGTCCGTGAATGTTGTGACACCAGTTTTGGGTAGAGGCATATTTGAATTTTCCTTACTATTTTGGTTTATTTCGTTTAAGTCTTCCACTAAAATGCGAATTCCGTTGTTGTTTAATTATTTATTTTCTGTTAATTAAATTGGTAAAAATGGATTTATAATAAAAATAGTTATGGATTCTAAATGTGTGGCTTGCCTAGCTTCTACGAATAGACTCCATCACGACCCCTGAGGGTGGAAAATCTGGGTCGTGACACCATCACTTTCAACAATCATATCCTTGATTTTACCAACTAAGGCCTCATCTCTATATTTGCATAATCGCTCATCCTCATATCGGTTGACCTTAATGCGCTCAACTAATGAAGACTTAGCATGAGCACAAGCGAATAATGCCTCTAAATTTCCTACACTAAATCTCATACCTGTATCTTTTAGTCTGTGAATATTGTAAGCCATAAGTCTCTTTGTAGGAGTTGTATGTGCCAAACTCCCTATAGATTTTCTACTCAATGCATCAGCCACCACATGGGCTTTTCTACAATGATACAAAATGAAACAGTCAGTCTTTGAGTAGTTCCATCCATCAACGCTACCAAAGAGTCAGATCTCTCTGCTAAAAGATATACTTCAAAATTTTATGGTCAGTATAAATCTCACAAGTTTCGCCATAAAGGTAATGCCTCTAAAGTTTTAGAGCAAATACCAATGCATTCATCTACAAATCATGTGTAGGATACTTTTGCTCGTGAATTTTTAATTCTCTCGAAGAATAAGCTATAACACGATCATTTTTCATGAAAGCATATCATAATCCCACCCTCGAGGTGTCACAAAATGCTATAAATCCTCCTATGTCTGATGGTAAGGCTGGTGCACTTGTCAAACATGTTTTGAGTTTCTATAAGCTCTCCTCACATTCCTCCTTGCACTAAAACTTTGCATTTTTTTTGTGTTAGCATAGTCAATGGCACTGCTATTCTAGGGAAATCCTGCACAAAATGCCTATAATATCCTGCTAAGCCTAAGATGTGAATCTCTGTAGGTGAAATAGGTCTAAGCCATTTCTACACAACTTCTATCTTTTTAGGAACTACCATAATTCCATCTTTAGATACAACATGCCCCAAAAATGCTTTTGAGTCTAGCCAAATTCAAGCTTCAAGAACTTAGCGTAAAGCCTATGTTCTCGCAATGTCTGCAACATAGTGCTCAAATGATTCTCGTGTTCACCATGGCTACGAGAATATATCAAGATGTCATCGATAAATACTATTAAAAACATATCCAAAAACGTATTGAACACCCGATTCATTACATCAGTGAACACAACTAGAGCATTAGTCAGTCCAAAAGGTATCACGAGAAACTCATAGTGCTCGTATCAAGTTCTGAAAGCAATCTTAGAAATATATTCATCTTTGATTCTCAGTTGATGATAACCAGAACAGAGGTTAATCTTTGGAAAGTGGGCAGCTCCTAGTTATTGATCAAACATGTCATCTATACGAGGGAAAGAATATTTATTGAGTATTGTTATCTTGTTCAACTGCATGTAGTCAATGCACATTCTCAGGGATCTCTCTTTCTTCTTTAAAAACAATACTGGTGCACCCCATGGTGATACACTATGTCTGATAAAACACCATCTAGCAAATCCTACAACTGTTGCTTTATTCTCTTTAACTCTGCTGGTTCCATTCAATATGTGGGTATCGATATGGGTTGTATGTCAAGTAGAAAATCAATACAAAAGTCTATTTCTCATACCAGAGGCTATCCTAGTAAATCTTTAGGGAATACATCAAAAAAATTCTCTCACTGCTGGTACATTTTATATTCTAACTATTTCATTTTAGATGTCAATTACAATATATAAGAGACCCAAGAAACCCTTCTTTACAAGTCGTTGAGCTTTCAGAAAAGATACAGCTTTGCAAATATCTTGAACCTGACTCCCTCTTAAAATAAAACTGGATTAATCTGGTATGTCAATTTTAACAATCTTTGTATGAAAATCGACGATAACATAGCAAGAAGATAACCAATCTATTCCCATCAGCATGTCAAAGTCAATCACATCAAGTACAATAAGGTTAGCGAGAGTATCTCTACCCTCAACCTGAATTTGACAAGCACGATACACGTATTAAGCTAATAGAGGCTCCCCAATAGGAGTAGCAACTAGAAAAAGATCATTCAATAGCTCAGGTTGTCAATCAAACATCAAAGAAAAGTACGAGGACACATAGGAGTGAGTAGATACCTGATCAATCAATGCAAGTGCATCAATTGAACTGACAGAAAGAAAACATGTGACCACAATATTTGAGGCCTGAGCATCCTATCTATTAAATGCAAAAACTCTCACATGACCTCTAACAACATTCCCTTGTCCTTTATTCATAGTAACACGTCTCTAGCACCTCAACCTCTATTTCCTATGCTTGTAGCACTTGAAGTATTATGAGTAGTCTGAGCAGGTGCAACTTACTGAAAAGAAGCCCGATTGAAATTTCTCGAAGGCTGAGGGAAATCTCTCTAGTGATGTCCCAACTGGGCACATCGAAAGCACTCTAGAGTTAGAACACGACATTGGCCCAAATGTGATCTACCACAGGTCTGGCTAATTGAAGTAGTAGCATATATCTGCCCAGAATTATGATGTCTAGATGATGACGGTCCCCTAGTACCCCGTTTGTAATGTGGTATATATATGGATTGTGAAGACAGGAGTCCATGTCTGAGAACCCTGTTCTTGTTGTCTCTGATTTCCTGCTCTTTGATTTTCACTAAAAGTGCCACTAAAAGACCCTCATGTTTTGGACTTCTTACGTAAATCACTAGTTACACGCTTATCACGGCCCTTGTTTTCAATCTTCCTAGGAAGTTCACTTGATCAAAGTAGGATAAAGTCTTTATCTATGGGACTACTACAGTATATAAACGACCAACCAATTCATTACAAAACCTATGAACTCGAGCTTCCTCGGTAGGCACTAAGTAAGGAGCATATCTAGTTAGCTTACGAAACTTGGAGTTATATGTTGACATATCCTTATCTGGAGTCTGAACCAATCTCTCAAAGTCTCTAGAATATTTTTACATTAGGTTGTCTAGAAGAAAATGATTCATGAACAACTTCGTGAGCTCATCCCATGTCAGTTGTGTTGCTCCTACTGGCCTTCCTAGCAACATAGTTTCATACCATATATTGGCCATATCTTCTAGCTTGTATGCTATGAGCTCCATGGCTCTTTTACTAGAAATCCTAGAGCACGTAATGCCTCGAGTGTCCCATCCAAGAAACTTTGAGGATCTGCTGAATTATCAAAAGTTGTGACTTTTGGTGATTTCAATTTCAGGAACTCTTGTAGGGATACTTCCTAATTCCTGAAAGTTTGAGTTTGTACAGGTGCTTGTGTTTGTAAAGTAGCCTAAGGAGCTGAACTTCCACTCAGAGTAGGCACCAATACCTCTAACACATTCATAAACTTACCACTGCATCATCACGTAAGCCAATAGTAGGTACAACAGTTGGCACTAGTGATGGAGCATCCTGACCCCCGCTTCTTGCACTTGATCAAGAATAGTAATTTGGGGTTGAACCATGTTCCCAACTTCAGGTTCAGGAACAACCTATCTTCTAGTTTGATGAACCCCAACTTGACCGCTACCCGGGGTAGTACCACGTCCAGCAGATGAGGGTGTACGTCTCTTAGCCATCTGCAAATGAAATACCCCAAAGTCAATCTCACCTTATCTGAACGCACGATCAAAGAACGAAAGAAGGGAAATCATTCCTAAATGTTTAGTAGACTCAAGATTATAAGTATGAGTGCCTACATACCCATGAAAAGGACTCTACTAAACATTGCTCCATGAATCAGGACTTAAATCCTAAGCTCTGGTACAACCTTTGTCACGATCAAATTTAGGATCCTGACCAGCGCTTAGGAGCAAGTGCTCCCAAGAAAGCGTTATCCGTATTTTACAGAAAAACGGACAGTGTTTCTCCTATTTTTGGGTTATCCATTAAGTTTCCTGCCTCATAAATAAGTAACAACCAACTATTATTCACCTAAATTAGTCAGAATCATAATCAACTAAAAACAGACGGGTTTTCACCAATATTACCAACCTCCTCAACATAATAAAGCCAAAATCAACTCCAAAAATACGAAAAAAGTGTAATACTAGTAACTAGTCCATATCAACAAATGAATACTCATGACACTAAAAGGATGATTATAGAGAGTCTCTAAGAGTTCAAAAAAAAGACCACAAGAATAAATAAAATCTCCGCCCACAGGAATAAGTGCGAGGCTCACCAAGAACTATAAACCTGAGCACTCTAATTAACGAAATCCCCGCCTGCGTCAACTTTTGTCTCTGTAAAAAAATAAGGAGGAGTGAGTTGCTAGCTCAGTGAGTAATAACACTTAACCACAATCATTTTTGTTGGAAACAAGTCAGAAAATATTATAATATATATATTAAATAGAAAATATCATAAGAATGCCCTTTCAGAAACAATAAACAATAATCAATCTCATCATATTTTTCATCTAATATAAATCAATGGATGATTCGGTAATAAACTCGGTATATACTCTGTAATATGTATATTCATGTCTGGAAAGTTTCAATGAATGGATCATTTAATCGGTATAACTTGGACTTCTTCGCAAGAAGTCAAATATAACGATAGTCCCTACTGGAGGGAAATCGATAAAGGTATGCTAATTCTACCTTCTCACTAGCGAGATCTATAATGATAATCGATAATTACAATGTACACTATGTCTAACAAACCCGCCGTTAGCTACAGAATCTTTCAAAGTCTACTCCTATTTATACTTGTCCATATAATCTATATATACTTGAAGGAAAATATTTTTAAAAAATGTAGGGTATATTGATACTTATCAAATCATGAAATTTCATTTCAATATCAGTAAATTCAAGTAATGGTAAAATATATCTAGTGACAACGAAAATATTTTTTAAAAAAAGGTAATCATCTCAAATAACTAATTCGGTATTATACCAAGTAAAAAATTTGTCCCACGTGCAACTCAAAATAATCAGTAACATATTGTTATTAAAATATATGCGTAAATCATGCAAGTTATGAAAATACAAATTGCTGTAAAATTACTACTCATAGTACTCGTGTCGAAATACCAAATGCTTCAACTCGATCAATTCGTACAACTTTCCTCGATCAATCTATAATTACATAATATCAATCTCATATTAATTTTCATATTTAGGTTAATTCATAGCTAATTTAGAATACTCAAATAGTTAGAGTTTCATATTTGGCTCTTAATTCACCGTATTATAATAACTCAACAAATTCCTCTTATTCTACTTGAAATATCAGGACCCAACAAATTCCTCTTATTCTACTTGAAATATCAGGACCCATTTCAGTATCCCAACTCACTGCTACATTTAACTTAAACCAATTTAAAATCTATTAAATACAACCCATCCATATAATATACCAAGTTAATTCTCTGAAAAATCTCATGAATTTATCCAAATTTTCTTACCTCTCGAATATTGAAACCATCTGCATATGCAAGTCATAATTGATCGCATGAAGTTAATCAAGGTAACAAACCGTCGAACAGAATGCCAAAGTATAAAATAATTAGTCGGATCGTTACAGTTGAGTTCGTGAAATTCGGTTATAAATAGGATTTTCTTGATGAATAGTTACTTTTGTTATTTCATTTTACCTTTCCTTTATAGTACTAGATTTAGAAAAAATACAAGATATATTTGAATTCGAAAATTCAATATATTTTTAAAAAACTTTAAAGCTCATTGTCACGTAAAAACAGATTACATAAAAAGAAACGAATGGAATATATAATGGTGATTCACCGCCAAATATGCTAAATATTCTCAGAACAATCAGAGAAAATCATGTGTGACATCTTTTCATTCAACCGAAGAGGATTGTAATTTACCACTAGTAATATACAAATTTCACCAAAGAGCAAAATGTAATAATGTATTCAAGAAAAACGTTTACAACATCTATCTTTTCAGAATTCTGCAGTAATGAAAGAGAAAACAGAGGTAGATAATTTTCTGTCAAGCAGAAAAGACTGCATCGATAGCTGCAAGACTAATCTCATTCTGAGGCTCAAAAACTCTATTCTGGATCATCACATCATTAATCTTAACTTCTCCTATTTTCATCTTTATTGTAGAAGAAGACCCTTGAACCTTTTGAGCCAAAGCTGAGAAATAAGAGAAAATTTTGATTTCTTCTTCTCCAACAGCAGCAGCTCCAAATTTTCTTGAATTATTGACCCTCCTTTCATATTCTTCTGCAACCAACATAGCGATATCAGCCATGGCACTGAATTTTTCTTGAAATGGAACCTCTAACTAAGTTGGTTCTATTTAAGCTTTTTGATGGGTTAGGATTCTTCCGTTTGGCCTTTTTATAGGAAAAGACCAAAGAGTGTGTTTCATACAATGCAATGGATAAGCTTTCCATTTCCCATGTTACTAACAACGTGTGAGGATTATTATTTAATGTGGTTTTGTTGGGTAATGCGGTCTTGGGGGTGTCTTTTATGGCTTGGTGTGATACATTGAAATCCACTTATCCAAATTCCAATTGTTTTAGGGAACGTGCACATTGTTTTTCTTTTTCCTTTTTCCAACTTGTTCCCGTTGTACATTTTCATTCTTTATTTATTGTCGGCAAAATACTTATAGTCTTAAAATATTTTGATAATCAAATTATTTTTCTTGAATTAAAATATTTTATAATGTAAACTATAAAAGATTGTTATTTACTTACTTACTTACGTAGTTTCTAATTATATAAAAAATTTATCTTAAAATATGAGAAAGTCGACCTTCAAATTTACATATTAGAAAATTATTAGACTAAAACGATCCAAAAATATTTTTAATAATGATGTGATATGTATTTTATTGCTACGATGACGTTCAAATTCACACATGGAAAAATACATCACTTACTTTACTTGTATGTCGCCATTTTTTAAGACTAACGATAAGTTAGAATTACAAAGATTGAAAGAAAATCAATTAGGTCTTACAGATAATGTGCAATTATTCACAAGATTCTTTATATGTTTGGAGGGATTAGGTGCATGAACAGAAGGAACACATATTATAAGTTGACGATGATTACATAGACTTTCCTAGCGTACGTCGTCGTCCATAGAATAATGTCTTTACAATATTTGCTTTTTTTTTTTTTTTTTTTTTGAATTTGAACGAATGGTTTAAGGACGGATTTTCTAACCTAGTTAGAGGTAATTAACCTTCAATTTTCTAAACAGTTCGTTCCACCTTTGATGGATATTGAAAGCCATATCTGTTATCGGGCCATTTGTTTTGAATGCGATTAAAAGAGAAGTTTATAGCGTGCCGCCGTTGAATTAGGACCTTTGCCGAGATTAATCCACAATATGCTAGCAATTTTGCATGATTAGGAAAATGTGCATTATGTTTTCAGAGAATCCTAGCAGATAAGGAAGATGCTGCGCTTTGTTAAAAGAACACGAGTTGGAAGCGTGTTATTAAATTGTGCCAAAGTTAGTACCCTCCTCGGTTCACTTTAATTATTATTTTTTTTGGCTCTTTTCATGCATCCTTAAAAATTCTCCTTTGAACATTAATTGTTAAACTTTGGCCATTAGAGAGCATCATGAGCGTGAGGAAGAAGAAAAGGAAATAGGAAAATTTTTCTAACTGATTATTATAGTACTAACTAACTCTGTATATACAACTAATTAGGAAATTAAAAAATAATAAAAGATACCCCCAACTTCTAGTCATTACACTGAGGTCCGAGCAATAACTAACTTCTAACTTCGAATACTCCCCCTCAAGCAGAAGGGTGGAGAATATTCAACACTCACAACTTGTGTAGTAAGAACCGGCTGTATAGATGATAATCCTTTGGTGAAGAGATCTTCATGTTGATCTTTAGTAGAAACATATCGAGTAACCAAGACACTATCCTTGATACGTTTACGAACAAAATGACAGTCTATCTCTATGTGTTTGGTCCGTTATGGAATATAGGATTTGCAGCTATTGGCATCGCTGCTTTGCTTTCACAGAACGATGTGACAAGCTTAAGAATACACACTCCCAACTCTAAGAACAACCCAACAACCACACTATTTCTAAAATTGTTGATGACATGCTACAATACTCTACTTCAGCACTGCTTTGTGAGATACTGTGCTGGTTCTTTTATTTCCATGAAATCAAGAAATCAAGAAATCACCAAATGTAACTGCATATCCACATACCTCCTTGTCATTAGGCAAGCTGCCCAGTGAGAGTCATAAAAATTGAGCAATGTATCAACATGCCCTCATTTCAATAGAACTCTTATACCTGGTGCAGATTTCAGGTATTTGACCACTCTAAATGCAGCCTCCATATGTGACTTCTCAGACAGTTGCATAAATTGGCTTAAAGACAACACTACATAGTTGATATCTAGTCGAGTGACTGTGAAGTAAAGGAGTTTCCTTAACAATCTTTGATAGCTATTTGCATCTGTCAAAGGATCTGCACTTTCTACTCTAGTGGCTTTGTTATATTCTACTGCGGTGAGCTTCTGATTGACTTCAAGTGGTGTTAATGCTGGCTTGGCACAACTTAAACCTAACTCAAAGATGATCTCTTAGGTGTATTTTCTTTGGTTAAGCAAAATTCTATGATTGGATCTCAATACCTCAATGCCTAAGAAATACCTCAATTCTCCAATGTCTTTGAGTTTAAATTATTGATGTAGAGTTGCCTTAGCTTCATCAATCAAGTCATTATTTCTTCTAGTTAGTAGCAAGTCATCAACATAGATGAGAATGATGACAATATCCTTGCATGACTTCTTAGCTGAACATAGAATAGTCATGAGTACTCTGTATGAGACCTGCTCCTACCAATGCTTTTATAAGTTTCAAACTCCTTTGCCTTGATGCTTGCTTGGGACCATATAAAGACTTAAGCAACCTACACACCTTTTGCTCCCCCTGCCTTTGAAAATCCTGTGGTAGATCCATGTAGACTTCTTCAAATAGCTCTCCTTGAAGGGAAGCATTAAAGTAAGCACCAATATTTGGAGGCTGTAAGGGCTATCACAGATCTAACAGTCACCACCTTTGCAACTAGTGAAAAGTATCATGAATCTAATTTCTCTTGTTGATTATATCCCTTTGCCACTAGTTGTACCTTGAATCTTTCAACTTCTTCATTAGCTTGATACTTTATTTTGTACACCTGCTTGGACCCAATGGAAGTTTTTCCTGGTGGTAAGTCAACAAGTCTTATTATCTTCTAATGCATGTATCTCCTGCTTCATAGATGTGATCCATCTCTCATCTTTTATAGCTTCTTTGAATTTATAAGGCTCTTTCAAGGGTGAAAAAACTGACACATAACTTCTGTACTTTGAGGACATCTTCTCATAAGACAAAAAAATTGAGATTGGATAGTCGCACTTTGAGGAGTTCTATGGCGGTAGTACATACTCCCTTTTCCATATAGTTGGATGTTTTACCCTCAGTGACTATCTAGTTGGTGCATCAGAACCAGACTCAGTCATAGGTGGATCTTGCACAACCTAAACATCTTCGGTGACTCCATATTGTATACCTTGCATAGGTGAATCAACAGGCATATCTTCAGCATTGTTCGATACACCATGTGTATTTGGAAATCCATCTATTTCTGTCTCATATTCTGATGGTGTATCATCATGATCTCCATTATTGCCTCCATCTGTTGGTGAACTGGTGCTTGTTGTTTCTACTCTGTTAGGGAAATGAAATGGTTCCTCAAGATTGGTCACCTATGATAGTCCACCTGTTTGAACCTGCAATTCTGTCTCCAAAAAGCTAGCACCAAAATCATTTAGTGTGAATAGATGTTGTTGTTCTAGTTTCCTAAATGAAAACTCATACATCCCTGCTAATGAAGAAGGTTCTAGTAGTTAGATCATATAATCTATAGTCCTTTTAAGTAGTTGAATACCCCATGTGAACAACTTTTCTTGCTCATGCAGCAATCTTATCATCTAGTACTAGATTAATGGCATAACATAGACATCCAAATACTCTTAAATGTGCTATTGAGGCCTCTCTACCACACATCATTCTATACGGACTTTTTCCATTCAATATTCTAGTAGGCAATCTGTTAATTTTGTAAACAACAGTTTGTACACACTTCCCCACAAAACATGTCTCGGACATGACTTTGAAATTTTAAGGCCCTAGCAGTATTTAATATATATTTGTGTTTCCTTTTAGCTACTTCATTCTGCTGGGGGGTATAAACACAATTGCTTTAGTGAATAATCTCCTATGAAAATAAGAACTCATTCCAATGTGTGTTGAAACCTTACCATTGTCTATTCTCAAGACCTTGACATAAGTTTCAAACTATGTTTTAACCATGTAAACAAATTGCTTCAGGAAAATAATAGTTTCATTCCTAATTTGCATCAAGAAAATCCAAGTTTCTCTAGGAAAGTCATCTACAACTGTAAGAAATAATATTTCCTATCATGAGTGCTCTTCTTATATTGTCCCCATACATCCATGTGAACTAATTCAAAAGCTCTAGAACTCCTTTTTTTCACTATTAGGAAAGCTAAGTCTAGACTGTTTAGCTAAAGGGCAAACAGTATATTTATCTTGCATATCATCATCTACTTTATTATGCAAAAAGGAAACATGATGCATAATAGTAACAAAAGTATGGCCTAATCTCTCATGCCACAAGCATGTTGTTTCACCACTTGAACCTCTCATAACCGCATTAGCTACTACAAGTCTGATTCCTCTTCCTTTCAATTTATACAAATATTCATCTTCTTTACTAATCGCCTTCACCCTGCCATTGTAAAGGTCTTGAAACACACGTAGTGTGGGTAAAAAGGTCGTAGCACATTTCAGATCTCAAGTTAGTTTGGACATTGACATTAGATTAAACTTAAAACCAGGAACATGTATAACATTCACCAGCCTAATATTTGACAAATATGAACTTCCCACTTGCTCAATTTTTGTTGTCACAATATTTGGCAATGTTACTTTATCCTATGTCCTATCTGCTCTTCTTACACCATTCATTAAATCTAAAGTAGATGATATTTGATGTGTTGCTCCTGAATCTACAATCCAATCACCATTCCTTTTGTTTGAAACATGCATACTAGAAGATAGTGCAGTGATTATACATGCAACAATTGCTTGATTTTGAGTCTTAATGTCACTTGGTGGTAAGTCTTTATTCAGCAAGTCTAGGATCTGCTGGTACTGTGCTTCTATGAAAGAGTGATCTCCTTATTTAGACTGTGATACTCCTAATACTCTTTGTGAGCTTTGAGCTACAAATCCTTCTTCATGATTCACAAAGCATCCCATATGATTTGCAGCAGTTAGAATCCCCTTAGGAATGAAAAACTTTCCTTCTTCTAAAATCTTCAAGGTATCCTACTATCTTGTAGTAATTTTCTTTTGTATGTCTTCTCATATGACATTTTTCACATTGTAGATAGGGTTTTCTTCCACGAAATCCTTGACCTCTCCCTGCTTGCATGCCTAAAGGGTCCGTCTTATGACCTATTACTCCATATCTTGCACATTGCTAACTTGTGTTATAAGAGTACGAGCTTGATTAAGTGTCGGTTCAGTGATTTTCATTAGAGTTTTTCTATGAGCCTGGTCATATTTATCATTCAGTCTATCTAGGAACTACATATCTCTTTGTTGTTGTAAATGAGTCATATGCTCTTTAGATTTTGGACAACCACAATTCGAATCTGGTACCAATACATCATACTCTGCCCATAGCTCCTTCAGTTTTGTAAAATACACAACAATAGAATCCACTCGTTGAGATAACCTCGAAATATCTCTGTGTAATTGAAAAATACACACTCGATTTTACCTTATCAAATCGCTTATGTAGGTCTTCCCAAACAGCATGTGCATCTAATGCATAAATGATTCCACTAAGCAAATCCGTCGAAATAGAGTTCATAATCCAGTTGTGCACTATCGCGTTACAAGTTTCCATTCCTTATAGATATTATCCTCAAACGATTCCTTGGCACAAATTCTTGTTATAAACCCTAGCTTCTGCTTAGCTTTGAGAGCAAGACGCATTGATCTGCTCCACAATCCATAGTTCTCCGACCCTGTTAGCTGAATTGGAATTAGAATCAACCCAGACATGTCTGAAGGTTGAAGAAAAAGTGGATTCATATGATCAATTCTCTCCGTCGCCATTAACGCACTAGATCTAGAGCAATTTTTCTCAAACTAAAAAGAAATGATTCGAATAAAAGATTAGGAGAGTGAATGAATTAAATAGTCAATTTTTTGGAGAAATTTTACGACCTCACTGATCAGTCTCTATGGATCCTATACCAAGTTAAATTTTAGCCATTATAGAGCATCATGAGCGTGAGGGAGAAGAAAATAAAACTGGAAAATTTTCCAACTGATTATTACAGTACTAACTAACTTTGTATATACAACTAATTAGGAAACCGAAAAATAATAAAAGATACCCCCAACTTCTAGTAATTACACTAAGGCCCAATAATAACTAACTTCTACCTTCCTAACTTTCAGTATTAATTAACAATGAAATTGGCAACATTAACCTTAGTATTTTCACAAATACTCTAGGCTCTGTACTCCAAGGACAATTTTAAGGAAAAGAATAAAAGTTAATTCCTTATTGATATCTGAAAAAATCAAATTATATTGTGCTTAAAAATGTCAAAAAATTAATTAATAAGGATCAAAGAAAGTACTTAATTTATCTTGTTTGGGAACTGCCTATATATGGTTCATCCTTCGGAGCTATATAATTGTTAAGATCGAAGAAAATCAGGCGTCATGCAAAACTAACAAAATAATATTTGAACGATGATAAATTAGGCAATAGAAGAGAAATATACCAAAAGAGACAAAACTATTTAACGTAGTTCGATCAATTGAACTACGTCAACGATGGAGATGATCAATCCAATATATAAACAAAAGTACACAATATCGAGAGAACAAGCTCACAAAGAGGCAAACACAGGTGACACACTAACACTTGTCCCAAAAAGTTCTCTCCCTAAACAAGACTCCCAAATCTCATATGGCTACATTAGGGATGCTAGTGATAAGAAGCACGATCTTAAATTTAATAAAAGTCCAAACATTTTGCTACAAGAAAATGAACTAGCTAAATATAAGAGATTTATAATTTTCTTCTACAAGAATAGAAACTCAATTATAATAAATATGTTCTCATTTCCTTCAAGAAATAAATAAATTAAATATGTTACGAAAAACAGGACACAGCTAAACGATAATAACGTCCTGAATATGATAAGATATACTATAAAGATAGCATTTTGAAAATGCCTAATAAGAAAAAAGTGGACCCCCTCTCCGTCCAAAAAAGAAATGGAAGGCTCCTTCAAATGCCATTCAAGAGAATTTAAGGTACAAATTTCCAGATATGTAGAAAAACGTGGTTTTATTATCTTCCTCATGTAGGCTGAGTAGGGTCGCGGCAGTTTCTTGGACCAAGCCACTTGAAGAGTAGTTCGGAATAAAACTATCTTTTTCCGGGTAGTATTCTTTTATGTAGGTTCTCTACTGATTTTACCTTGGATTACAATTTACAAGTGAGTAGTAAGATGAGTTGTTTAAATTAATGACCATAGTCCATCTCAGATAATGTGGGGGTCAATCGAGAGTCTTGCTTTCCTCGTGTTTATTGAAGGGAAAATTACGCCACAAATCAAATATTTTTAATATATTTATTATTTTTTAGAAATTTTTAGTGTGGCCCATATATATGGTAAATTATTTACCTTCTCGGAAATAATATATCAGATAATATTCTGTGATTATGCATATATGGTAGTTTTTTTTATGGAAAGAAATTACCATATATTAGTAATCCCTAGGGTAATTATAATTTATGGAGAAGTGCCTATGTTAAAGTATTTGCCTAAGAGTCTCTAGCCTAGTTATAAATACGTCTGTGACTCCATCAGTCTGGCATCCAACTATATATTTAGGGTAGTCTGTCAAAATTTTACGAGTAAGATACAACACATTACCTACTTTCCAT
Organism: Nicotiana noctiflora; assembly: GCA_032618575.1. Lineage (NCBI taxonomy): Eukaryota > Viridiplantae > Streptophyta > Magnoliopsida > Solanales > Solanaceae > Nicotiana > Nicotiana noctiflora. The sequence continues at coordinate 96,857 of JASVEL010008774.1, read as the reverse complement.
CTAATTCCCTTGACATGTGTTCCACGCCTTCGAAATCTGTTCCAGTTTTGAAGTGAATAGCTTTATGAGTTATAGGTAGTGCAAGGAATCAGTTTCCAAGGAGATTTTGGGCCTTAAGAATTGCCAAGCAAAGTCAGACAAACAATAGAGCTTTTATAATTTTTTCAGTTTTTACAAAATAAAATATTTTATTAAAAAAATAATTTTTATAATTTGTTTAAAGTATCACAAAAAGAAATGTCTTTTTCTTTTGGAAACGTTCTAATTTTTTTTTGTAAAACTTTAAAAAAATTGCAAAAATCATTTTTTTAACAAAATATTTTTTTTGTAAAAACATATTTATAATTATGTAACAAATATAAAAATAAAGGAATTAGAACATTTTCAGTGTTTACAAAAATATTTTTATTTTTTAAAAACTGAATAAAATATTTTCAACAAATTATTTTCGCTTTTGAAAAATATTTTTTTCTTCATTATTTAGTTTTTTAAAACTTTTTTTGTAAAAACTGGAAAAACAAATTGTAAAAACTATTTTTTTTTTGTTGTAAAAAAGGAAAAAAAACATTTTTTAACAAAATATTTGTCATTTTTTAAGAACTGAAGAAATTATTTTCAATAAATAATTTTCAGTTTTTACAAAAAAAAATTGTTAAAAAACAAGGGTTATATGTAGACTTATTGTAAAGTCTAGGGGGGTATCCGGGCCAATAATGTAATGGCAAGGTTGGATATGAGCCAAACTTTTAACGAGGGGTATACTTGGCCCTTTTCGCAAAGTATAGGAGGGTATTTGGACCTTTACCGATTTATAAATGTTCAATTTATTTTTTTATTTTGGTTCAGAATAAGTATCTAGTTAAATATTTAATGTGAGGAGTAAGAAAACTTTTTAGGGATATGTACATAGGGGTTATTTTGTAAAAATAAATTGAATTATTTCTTGAATATATAACTCGACACTTATTTTGAACCAAAATGAAAAAGTAAATTAGACACTTATTGTGAACCGGAGAGAATAAAATAGATAACTAAACTGATAAATCACCGTTAGCTTATCTGACGGTAGCGTTAGGGCTCATCACAAGCTATAGTGAATTTTGGGCCATGACAATTTCTTATTAAATTTTGTACATGCTTGTGGTTGATTGTTTTAACTCTTCTTGGAAGTACACTGAATTAACCATCAGGAAGAAGAAATACATAATGAAGGAGAAGAACTTTGATGCAAGATGTTTCACTATCTGCCTTGAGTACTGGATAATTTTGTTGTTTCATTCCTTTTTTTTTTAGGAGTTCTATAACATGAGATCTATTATATATCGCGCAACAATATGTATCAATAGTTAAACAAATATTTGTTCGAAATATTTTTAATTTGTCTATATATGTTTAATGTAGTATTGCTACTAATTTCTTTATACAAACAAGTAAAGTCATATATAGTCCAAACCGATGCGGAGTTCTTCTTTTGTGGCTGTTAATTTGCTAATTGATATCTAGTCATGATCGAATTAGTTATTACATATTTCCCCCGAGTATAGATTTTACAAAAAAATTCGTTGCATTGTTATATTTCTTTTAAAAGCTACAACAACCAAGCATACTGCTAATTTCTCTTATATTAGAAGGGGCAGTGAAGAGCCTGTATCATCAACGTGCATGCCAGGCAAATGCACACACGGGTAATTATTGTCTTTTCCGTCAAACATGCTTTACTGCGAGGGTATTCTTGGAAATATAGTGTTTATGTGCTTTAAAGGTATTGTACATGATAGCTTCACGTGAGAATTATTGCCTTCTTGGACAAAAAACATGGATAAGTTTTACTTATTGTATAGGGCCCACTTCATTTTCATTGCCACGCGCTCTGTTTAAAGCATCTTGAAATTCTGGCCATAGGACCCACATATTTTCATTTGCTCTGCATTTGTTTTACTGGGTTAGCAATTGTACCTTTTTATTTTTCCATCTATGTTACTCTTATATGCGGTACAAGTACTATTTTGTATCTCCATTAGCAGGCTTCCCTAATTAAAATGTAGTCTATTTTCTTTTCCTTCTTGCCAGCGACATCTTATATGGCTTTAAAGTTTATTCCTTCTTTTTTCTCATACAAGAGAGGAGGGAAACTTACCAAATCAGAGAGACTTATGACCACACTTTTCTCCTCATGCATAAATGACCATTCATCTGCTTGGCTTTCACTTGAAGCTGGTCGATTCATGCATGATCGACATGCATGCCTGGTAGATGCACATGTTAAGTTCTTATTGTCTTTTCAATTTTATTTCGCATGTATGTATAAAATATGGGCCCCATCACATTTTTCACGGCACACCTATTGCATACGTACTTACCATAGAAATGGACCCTACCTAAAGCTATTCTCATAACTCTACATTTACATCTGTAATCTGCTAGCCCAACTATAGTTTTGCTTATATTTTTAAATTCTTAGTTTTTCCATGGGTTATATCTTGTAAAGCTAAGACGTTTAAATGTAGAGTCTAATTAAATAAAAAGCACATAAAGATGTGTTCAAGAAGGTCTCTTGATATAATTTAGGCTTTTTATACGAGAAGAAATCAAATGAAATCCACACTATATCCAAGATTTGTTCTACAATGTGAGTAAAGAGAAATAAAGAGGATAAAAAAGAAGACTAATTTGTAAAAAAATTGAAGAGAAGGAAAACGAAATAATAAAATAAATTTATCAGCTGGAAAGAAAAAAAGAAAAAAAGACTCAAAAAGTATTTAAAAAAATTACATAATATAGCTACTCTAAAAAGTACTAACCGCCAAATATATATTTTCTCTATATTGAGGTATAATATACATATTTATACATAATTAATTTTTTTTGTGTATTTGACTAGCAAATATAATTATTTTTGGACGACCGGCCAAATGTATAACTTGCCTAAGATATTTTGACAATGATCAAAATGTGAGAAAAATTGTATTGGTATGCTTTTACATTCTTTGTAATTCACATAACTTTTATATTTAAAATAATACTATTGTTTATATTATGGTGATTGATGGTTGTCTATATTTTGATTTGCTACTATAAAATATTTGTCTTTCTAAGCATAACAAGAAGAAAGAGAGATGGCATATGCAACAGCAAGAATTACGACACTAGGTAACCTATAGTTGTTTCACATTTACATAAAATTGAGTAAAAAGACACTCTAAAAGAAGTTCATGCATTTACAAGAAATGATACAATCTTCACAGCTTGTGATAATTGAGAAAAATAAAGCCAAATACCCTGGAAATGGGAATTTATGAGAATGTGTCATTCATATTTTCAGGTCTTACAGAAAGTTTAGTAACAAATTATCACAAAATTTATTTATAATGTCTAAATTAGACCAACAATTTAAAACAAATACCGATAAAAACAAATACAAACTCAAGGATTACGTAAGTACTATTTAGAAAATTACCTAAGACCATTCAATTTCTTCTTTTTTCCTTAAGTAGTGTAAGACTGGATCTAACTGTTCTATTTTGCTAATTGAAATTCAAGTAAATACAATGTTTAGCAATAGGTATAATAAGTTTTACTCAATATGCAATATTTTTTTATAGATCATACAATGGGGTTTGTCAACTTTATATTTTATTCTTTAGCTAACATTGTAGTCAATTGATTGAAGAGAAATACCATTAATTGCAGTGTTTGATAATGGTTTATGTTCCTCGGAACTTTGGATCGCAACAAAGAAAAGGGAGGGAAGGCTAAGTGACACCTGGTGGAAATGCCAAAAACATAACACGTCGTCAATTCTTTTCCTCCAAGGTTCCGAATAGAGAGCACCTAAAGTATTTCCTTTATTTTATTTTAACTATGTCTTTTATAGTAAGATATTGAACCTACAAAAACTTGTGATTAATAATTAATTAAATTAGATTATTTTAATTATGTAAACAAGAATTAAAATAAAAAGTATTTGATTCTAAACTAATTAAAATAAAAAGAAAACAAATAATAAACTCTGAAAAAAGGAATAACAGATTTTTATGTTATTAATGCGATGAAAATGATTTAGGTTATAGTCTATCTAACAATCATATTGTATTTTTTAATTGAATTGACTAACTAATTTATCTAGCTTATTGGTTAACATGATTAATATTGCTCGTGAGTGCCGATTAATAAAATTAAATTAAAATCGGGCTTGTTTGATTCTAATAGATTTTTATTGCTTTAATAAGGGACAATTTTTATATTACGCGGCGATATGATCTACCCAATAATAAAATATTTATTAAATAAAAGGTGCTTATTTAATTAGCGAATAAGTTTTTTGTTATATATATTATTATTGTATTAACCGATATTTAATATTTGCTTTCTTTTTATCATATATGAGAAGAGTAATAATTTGTTATTGTTGAAATAATTTATTTCTTTAAATTTTATGCTATTGTTCTTAATAATAATATAATTTTTAACGAACAAAATATCTGGTAAAGTAAATACGGGACTTTAACAGGGTGAGTAAACTTCATGTGAATATTTCAATTCTAACATAGTTGTTACCATATTATATTTCTATGTTACTTCCCCAACGATTGCCTTAGTTGTTTAATATAAATATGTAGTAACAGTTGATACTCACCAAAAGGAACATACGTGAAGTTTAAATTTTCATTTATAAAGAAATACATTATTGCAAGTATACTTAGGATGAATTCATATTTGCAACTACGTAAATATATATAGATTCGTTATTAATTTCTATTTTACTTAAACAAAATGAAATAAAAACTTAATTATTGTCTTTAATAAAAAATTTAACCTATTTATTTACTTACATAACTATTAAGCAAATCTTTTCATGTCCTTATTTATAATATGATACTTCAAAGCATTTTTTGAAAAACTTAGCAATACACAAATTATTACTCAAAAATAGTTTTTAGATTGATTAGTCAAACACAAACTACTTTTCTCCATAAGTACTTCTTCGAAAAGCACTTTAAAAAAAATATATCAAAATAAGCTAATTTAGTGATTCCAACCTAAATTGTTCCAATTGTTATTGTCACAATACCTTTATTTACAATAGTATTACTTTTCATGTCTCAATTTTGTATTTGCAAAGAACAATAACAAAGAATTCGAAAATTAGTAAACCGTAAAATCATCTTAGGCAATTACTAAAGGCGAAATATGTAAATAGCCTCTCCAAATTGTCCACAACAGTCATTTGAATACTTCAACAGACCTATTAATCAAGTATATACCTCAAGCTATTTTTTAATTTGTTTTATGCACACCCAATGTGTGACAGATTTAATGGGTGAACTACACTCGCGAGTATTAAAAAGATGACACCGCCGTAAATGTGATCGTCGGTGTACTGTTAGCTTTGTGCAAATGATCATGTACTTATTGATTGTATGGCATATATATTACTGTATTATAGACTATTATACTTTTTTTTTTTCAAAAATAAAAAGATAAGCTAACAGTATCCTATACATTTTATTGTGGTCATCGGTTTACTGTTAACACCCCTTATCTACCTTTTTAGTCAGATTTGGGCAAATATAAAGATTTCAAACTGGAACAACCGATTTAATTATTGGTCGTTGGTGTTTCCTTTTTTTTTCTTTTCTGGCTGATCCGACCAGGTTTGATGGCAAAGCAGAGGCAGACGATAGGGGACGAGGGAGGAGAGAGAAGTGACTTGCCAGCCATCCAGTGACAAACTTCGACGGCCACAGTGGATTGAACGGAAATTTTTTGCCGAACAGAATTCTGATGGTTTTCTAACTTTAATTATGCTGGGACTTCCTTTTAATGTTGAAGTGTGATGTTGAGATTATGGAAGAAAATTTTAGAGAAGAATGGGACAAGTGGGCTCCACCAGTTACATTAAAAAAGAAAAAAAATAAATACAATTTTGAAAGGCTTCAGCTTGAGGTGTCCATTTGATAAATAGGTCTCTTAAGTTATTTAAAGGACCGTTGTGAATAACTTGGAGGGGGCTATTTATGTGTTTCACCATTACTAAAACATTTGAAATTAGCTACGATGATTGGGCCCGGGCACCGCCCGGGCTAACCCAACTAGTTCTCTTATATTAGAAGGGACAGTGAGGAGTCTGTCTCATCAACATGTTTGCTTGGTAAATGCACGCACGAGGTTACTTTTGTCTTTTCAGTTTCATTGTTATCATCCTTTTCCTTTTTGTTTTGTTTTAGATAAGATTAAAGAAGAGTGGCATATGCATAAATAGATTCTTTTGGCTGCATCCGGTGCACCCCACGAGGTAACAATTGCCACTTATCCTAAAGTTCATTTTTATGCACTCCGGTGAAAACCATCAACTTCATACTTACTGAATTCAACCCAACAACACTTTTTAAATTAGATTTACGTATAAAATGTTTTACCGTCTTTATAATCTACCATGTGATAGTACTAATTAGTTTAAAGTAATTTCATTATGTATATATACTTTACAAATTAAAATTAATGCATAGAACAATAAGTACTTTTTTACTAATCAAACTTTGTTTTAGTCAAATCCAAAACACCAACACAGGGTCCCAACTTTAGTTACTATTGCAAACTACAAATTTGCTTTTCTAAACAGCAGTGATCCCTAGGATACTTTCTTTAATGTAGGTTGAATTAAGGAGCACCTTGCTCTTGTGTGACACTTGATCCATAGTTTTCCAAAGCTTAAAATGTGTTAATGATGCATTCATATTGAGGGCAATTGTTAGTCCCAATTGAAGTATTCTGATTTTAAATTTTATCTACTACAGTTAAATTGTATTGTTTGATCTAAACACCGAACACGAGTTCAATAAAATATGCATCAATTAATATGAGTATCATCGTAAATAATGTAATTTAAATGTTTATAAAATATGGGTCCTCTCAGATTTTGCACGGCACGCCTATTGCATACGTACTTACCATAGAAGTGGACCATACCTAAAGCTTTTCTCATAACTCTACATTTACATCTGCAACGACTCTGAGAAATTTATCGCAACTTTTGCATTTAGAAATAAATAAATTTACTTGTTGGCTGTGATATCATTTAGTTATTTACTTTTATATTATTCTTATTTTTTAGAATCATTTAGCATGGTAAAGTTTTAGAAAAGTTTGAATAAAATTATAAATAACTATACATGACTTATGAGCTGGCATAAATAAAAATTTAAAAATCTATATATAATAAAAAGAGAGGTAAAAATCACCGTATTAAGCCAAGTGCATAATCATAAGATGACAAATGTAGATTTTTTGGACAAACCTCCAACAAAATTGGAGTTTTATAATTATTTTAAAATAATAAGCAAAAATAAAAATAAAAAAATAAAAAACTACCAATTCAAATTGGGGACTAATTTCATGTTAGAGTTTTAAAATTATTTTTAAATAAAAATAAAATACTGCTAATTAAAAGTGTAATAGGTTAGCATTATGTACCTATTTCTTTCTCATAAGAAATGTATAAAACAGCTAAGATGTGCGGAAATCAGTAAAACATTAAACCAACACAGCCCAAACATTTGGTGGCACGAGTCTAGAGCATCTAAATATAAAAATCCGGCTATCTAATACATATCAAGTCTAAAATGCGATAAAAACAATGATAGGAAGGAAGGAAGCATGGTTGTGGACGCCATGAAATTAACTTGCAATCTCCGGCAAACCCCGACAATGTTGGGGACCCTCCGTTCGGGCACCAGGATTTGCACACAAAGTGCATGAAGTAACGTGGGTACGCCAATTCAATAAGTAACTAAAGTAAATAAGGTTTGAGTGCAGTGAAAAGCAGTTAAAATTTGCACACATACTACATAGTAATGATAGAAGTGGGTTCCATGCAAACTTTACATAGTAGTGCTAGAAGTGGGTTCCACCCAAACTTTTTTCATATAATTATCTTTATATATGCAACCTATTAATTGAGCTGTAATTTTATTTTAGTATCCCGGTCAGTATTACAGAAATTATATAGTGGGCAATGCACAAAAGCACCACAAACCGTGAAACTATCACATTGTTCAAATAAAACATAAAAGCAATAAAAAAATATTATACTACAACTAACCAGCTTTATGTAATAATGTAAACAATAAAATATTAAAATAAGTTAATAAATCTAATGTAGAACCAAAAAGGTAATATACTACAATTAAGCATCTTTACAAGGTAATAACTTAGACAAAAAAAATTAAAATGATCTAATGTAGAACAAAAATGTAAAAATATTTTGTTCCAAAAAATCTTGAAGAACATATTTTTGTTCTCTAAATATCTCTTCTTTAAGGTTTAAGCTTTATGATTTACGGTTGAAATTTATCAAGATCAAAATAAATAAAACAAAAGCTCCTTTTAGGAGAATGTTTTCCTTCATACTTTGAAAGTTTATCCTTTAATTTGAATTTAAGTTGATTAAAACTTAAAAAATGAAAAATAAAAACGGTAGGACAAAAATACTTTTATGAGAAGTGTCTTCCTTTTTGTTGTAATTATTTTGTTTGAAATTTATAAGATGGAAATTTTATCAACATTAGGTGCTCTTTGTTAGATGGTTTGCAGATTGATTCATAAAAGATCAATATATCTATTTGCTCTATATGTTGAAACTATCACTTTTGCTGCACATCAATATATATAATGCTTAAAACTGAAAACAACTTATATCAAAGCTTAAACAAAAATGCTTCAGAATGCGTATCACTCTTAATAGATGAGTTAATAATTTAAAAACCTCATAAACTGTATATCACCTCTTTTGAGTATTATATTTAAATTATCCCGGTGTTTCTGTTATTCGCATGTATTATAACTTTTAATGACTAAAACACCCTGACTCAATATTATATATGTGTGAGGTGTACTCTCTAACGTTGAAAAGTTTGCCAAGAGACACTACACATATTAATAAAAATATTATGTGTCGTTAAACATAAGTAAAAAATAAATTTTAATTATAGTGTTAACGTCATTTTTGTTTAAAATTCAAGGTGAGAAAAAAGTAAAAAGGTAAAAAGTGAGGGGACAATCATTTTTCCTCCAATTCGACGAGAGCCAATTATTGTTAATCCTCAACCAATATTGTTGTCCATTCTCACGAAGATGTAAAATTAAAAAACTCTTAAAGGAAGTCAAGAAAAATGTATTAAAAAGATCTCTTGATAAAATTAGGACTTTTATGCAAGAAGAAGAGAAGAGAGAATGAAAAGAAAAGAAAATCGGGTGAAATCCTAAAGCTACATCTAAGATCTTTTCTAAAAGATGAGTAAAGAGAAATAAAGAGGATGAAGAAGAAACCAAAAATATGTAGCATAAAGACTTTATCATCTAGAAGTCGGAAAAAAGACCGGAAATATATGGAAAAACTGTATAGTATAGCCAATCTAAATAGTGACAGCCGACAAATATATTTGAATATTAATATACCCAACTGTGTGGCTTGCACAATGACTGGCCATGAAGTTTAAGAAATAATGAAAACTTTTGGAATTTGTTGTCCTAAACAAGTTAAAAAGGGGCTAAGACTATTTGTGTGGTTATAAAAATTTCTTGGGTAAAATGGTAAGTTTAAACTAAATTGTTTCCAAATTTAGAAAGAAGTCATTCTTTTTGGAACTGACCAAAACGGAAATAGGTTCACATAAACTAGAATAGAGGAAATAGTTATACACTTACCATTATAGTGGCATGATATCAAAGAATTTCAACTTTTTAAAAAGGAATCAGGTTAGTTAAGATCCTTGGACAACATATTATAGTGAGAAGGTAGGACTGTACTAGATAAGAAATATGATTAAAAGAATGATAAGGAAAAAGCTATAAAATTTAAATTATGAGAGTAAATTCCTAACTTCACAACAATAGCACACTGGGTTTGTGGCGGTGTTATAAAGTCACGAACCCACTCTTAAATTTGTTTCGAGGCCAAAAAACGTTTCATGCCTTGCATGAACTTTTGTAAGCCTCTTTGCCTTACATAAATTATTTCATGGATTCGAACTTTTACATTATAAAACTGTAAAGTGATATTTAAAAACAAGTGCTCATGTATTTCACTCTTTTTCATTTATATTTATTTGCTTAATTTCATAGAGTCCATATTGAATCTCAAAAATAGTGTTACAAGTTGTTGGGCCCGTGCTAGCACGGGCCAACGGTATCTAGTATATATAGAAATGGGAGTTCAATTGTACGAACTTGAGTAATTTCGGAATTTGTGTTATTTTTCAAGGGTATCTCGGTATTGGGTTTCAATTGCAGCCCTCTCATTTTTGTCTTCCAGGCGACACGTGTTTAGCAGTGTCATTTGTCTTGGACAACTGGCTATTATCTATTTTCACTTCTATTTTCTGTAGCACTTGAACATGAAATGCGATTTCTCTATGTTTATTCACTTTCAAGGGGTAATATTTAATAGTTTTCTTAATTTGATATTTGCCTTTTGTGCTTTATAGGCTTATAATTTAGATGCATGCAGTTTGTCATCCAATTACAATGTTCTCCAATATAGATGATTGTCTGCATTCTGCTACTTTACTTTTTTGGTTTTGCAGGGAAGGAAAGCTGGTAAATTTCAGTCGCTAGCCACGACATTTTTATTGCTTGCATTCAAGATGGAAGATATGGATGCTCTTTTTACTGTTGATGATTTGCAGGTTAATTAAATTTATCAATAGGTGATATGCTTTCTCTATTTATAATAGTTGATTCTATATGATAAAGATATTTATGTTTTAGCTGTAAATGGGTGTATTTTGTTGTTATAGTGACATTAGTACCTTGCTCCTCTATTAGTTTCGTTTGCGGTTACTTTTTTGCTACTCAAAGTCCAAAACAAATGTAGTAATTTTGAGTACTGCATGAGCAGGGGCGGCCAGAGAGTGAAACCACTAAAGGGGTCGTATTCCTGTTGGATCCTTCAAAATAGACTGTTATTGGAGGATCCGACACGTCTCCGACGATATTTTTGAGAGTCCAAGCAAGATAGTTAGGCACCACAATTTTAGGAGCCCCATTTATTTTTTCTAATTCCTACTCCATGTCCGGTATTTAATTTGAGGTTTGACTAATTCAAATTCGTATCATATAAAGTCCATTAAAGTGGGAACCACGCCTTTTGAAATAATTATTTTTTCATTCCCAAGATTCGAACCAAATACTTTCGGTTAAGGAAGGAAAGATCGTATCCATCCAACTATAACTCTCTTGTGAGGGCTCAATTTGTTTTAGAAAATATTAAGTATTTCAAAGTAGAAAAATAAAATATTTTATATAAAGAAAAGATTACATTATCATTAGAAAATTAGTACATACATTTTAAACTCCATTTGTTTTTCCTCAGGATTCTATAATTGCAACAAGTATAATGAAACAATAAAACATTATTCTGATATAAAGTTATCAACTTCTTAAATCGGATTCTATTACTAATTAAGATAAATAATGTTACATGAGAGATTAAATAGTTTGTGCAAAATATTATTAAAAATTTTATTCTGAAAAACCTACTTCAAATAAAAATATATAGGATCTTTATTTTTTTAATCTTTATATAAGGCCTCCTATTAAAAATAAAAATATATAGAAAATATCCAAATTTAAAATTTTACTCGTGTTGGCCATTAATACACATGTTGGGGCAGACACTACTAGTAGAATTAAGATGTTTCAGTAGCAAGCCGCCTTTGTGTCGAAGAAGAAAAAAATTCTTAAAAAGAGAGAATATGAAATTGGAAATATGAATAAGATTCAAAAGCGCCCAAATTTTAAAGACATAAGTAGCAAGGTTATACTGAATATCATCAGTACAATTCACTAAATAAACTAGAATTAATAACTCAAACATAACATTAGAATTATAGTTGGTTGATATAACAAACAGAAGTATTAATTGTAGTTGCATAATCGGATTGTTCATCATTCTTCTCTCCATCGTTGTCATTACCTCTAGTTTTTCTCAGCTAGTTTTTTCTTCATTTCCTTAAGTTTAGCCTTCTTAAGAGCAACTAGCTTTAACAAACCTTTTGTTTGTCTAACATCAAGTTCATTCATGCTCTTTCCCTTAACAATTTCACTCAATAAGTACTCCATTTCCATTTCCTCATTCTTTTGCTCCATTTTTCTAATATTTTCTTCCTTGGCCTTCTCTTTATCTGATAGATAGGTTTCAAGTTTAATTAACTTCTTCATCCTTACAACCTCAGGTTTCTTTAAATAATTCTTGAATATCTCTGTTGCTTGACCTTTAGATGGCCAATAAATAGGACTATTTTCCCATGGACTAAAAATAATTATTGCGATTTGTATAGCACATAAAATGGAGAGCTCTTCTGCTTGCTTAAACAAACTTCTTGTTCTTTTCAAAATGAGGGATTTTTTCTCACTTTCACTCATTTCGCTACTGCTCTTATGCTTCTTGTTAGCCATATTGGGGGCACACACACACACACCAAAAAAAAATGGAAAATAAAATGAGGAGTTAAATGAGGAGCACGGGCTTATATATAGATGCCTAAAAATATTTTTAATGCCATAAAATTAAATAATGTCAAGCTGATTTAGAAAGTCTAGCTGGTGAATGAGCACAAGAGAAAATAAATCTAATTCATTACATTTTCTTCAGTCAGTGTATTAATGATTTTCTTATTTAGATAATTTGTGCAATCAAACCAGGGCTAATATGAATAATTGATTATGAACTATGATGAGCCAATACCATACGATTTTAAAATTTTACCTTTTATAATACTGCTTATTATGGCTTTTCTATATTGTTATTCTATTGTAGCTTGAAGAATGGTGGGAAAAAGGACATTATTGCATACACACGGAGAGGGTAGTGAGTGTACAAGTTTTGCAATGTTTGTGGTTGAATTTGATACAGTGTATAATCCGTAAAACCCAATATTATTATTATTATTATTATTATTATTATTATTATTATTATTATTATTATTATTATTATTATTATAAGTAAATCTTATTTATCATCAGAAGAAAATACAATAAATAGTATAAAACAGTAAAAGCAAAACTAGAGACAAAAATTAGGAACAAAACTATGGAGAGCTCCTAATGTCTCCAATTATCCCCTATCTATTACGTTAAATCTTATACGATATAAATCTTCTATCCATATTCTATCTCTGTCATTCTTACTTCGTATCATAACCTCCGTCACTCTACATTTACATTCAACTTTGACTTGCTTACAACCTTTATGATGCCACAATGCTTCATTCCTTTTCTCTCCAAATGAAATAGGTCCTCCCTGTAATGTAGATTCCCAGCCATTTCAGAATTTTCTCAAGACAGGACTTAGAAAAGGCAAATTCATAGAATAGACGGCCTATTGTACATACTACACACATACTGTCGGAAGTGAATACCCTTCGCCGAAAAATTACACTGTATATATAAGGCAAAATTTGCTTTTTATCTCTATATATTAAGTTTTGAACTTCCTTAACGCAATCTAAAAGTGTAGTTTAGTGATCAAAGGAGTTCAAAATCTACATAAGGTCATAGGTTCAATTCGCACTAGCTATAATTTTTTTTGAACCCCCTTCGTGAAGATGCTGCCTTGGCCACTGCTCTTAGCCATTTGTAACCACTCTGAAGAAGCCATCGATTCTGCACATAACCTACTACAACTTTGTCCGGGACGAAACATATTTTCTTCCAATACCAGTTGTTCTCTTGTGTTACAGAATATGTCCACTCTTTCAAGTAAATGCGATCCACCCATTTAATCCAAAGATTATTAGCTTTTCGAACAATATTCCACACATATTTAACACATTCTAGTACGCAATTTTTTATTTTCGGATTAGCTTAACTTTAAGAAAAGATTCTACGTATAAAAGAATAAAGAGCCAATTTTCTTCTTTCTTTCCAATCCCCTTTTCTTCTCAGTATGCATACTAGATCCCGAGCACCTAGTGGAGCTTTATTTGTAGCCACCTTACCATCACATAGGTAGATTTCACATATAGCAGTAATACTTTTCAGGACATTGCACCCTTCCTGCATAAGACACACTCCTTGATCCCCAGCTTTTGATTATGTTAGTCAATTTGTTAATGAGTGTTTCATAGTTCATTGTTAGATATTTTCTTAGAGGCAATTGGCGCCCCAAGGTACCTGAATGGAAGCTTCCGTCGTCATTTTTACCCCGTTAATTCACAGAGATTTTCCATGGTTTGTTGAGCCATGTTAACACAAAAAATATTAGACTTTAATTTGTCTTTCTGATAGTCAGGCCAGATTTAGAGAATGCTTGAAATCTATCATGACCCAAAACCCAACTAGTCACGATAGCACGTAACCCAACCTGCTAGGTATATCAATTAACAGTCAACACAATTCTAATGAGGTAAAAGTGGTCAACGGATGAAATAACTAAAATTTCATATAATATCGCAAGGACTAGTAGTACAAGTCATGAGCCACTAAGACTTAGATCTACAAAACTGGTATAAAATAAATACAACATTTGTTTGGAATGTACATAGCAAGAATTCAAATCTAACACTACGAAGGACAAGTGGTAGTTGTATCCCGAAGACATGTACATCTTCAGTGCCAACTCCCGTCATCCACAGCATCTCAGCTCCAAGATCTGCACACAAAGTGAAGAAGTATAGTATGAGTACAATCCACCCTGTGTGCTCAGCATGTATCATAACTAACCACGACGAGGTAATAGAAGTAAGAATTATAAATGATATTCGGCAATCACCCGTACAAGTTAATAAAATTCCAATAAGAATATAGCATGTAGTATAATCAAACCAGGAAATCTCATATAAAACCACCTTAGTGCACACAATTGCGTAGCGTACTCTGCTTAGTTAGCAATCTAGCATATAAGGAGATATGCAAGTAAATCAGGTAAACAACTACGAAAATTGCAAGTAATGATGAAATACAATAACCAAATACCAATTCATTACAGCACGTAACACGATCAAAATAAAGTTCATTATGGCTCTAAGGCCCACACCAGAATCTCAGTAACTGAATAAAACCAGTAACCATCTCTCGCATAGCTAACATCAACCAGAAACCTGTCAGTTTCTCACAATCCGCGTGTACACTATCAAGAGAGAAACATGAGATGGTGATCCTAAGAGGATAGATCCATCTCCAAATGCAGCTTGGGTAACTTATGTACAATTATTCCAGTGTGGTTACAGGATCAATATTGCAATCCACCAGGCGTGGTCACATACTCAAGATCACGGATCTGCCTGACGTGGTCACATACACAATATCACAATCTGTCTGGCGTGGTCACGGGCTGTCAGTCCAAACTATATCACACATAAAGAAAATATGCAAGAATACATGTACACAATCAAAGAAAACAAGTTTAATACTTCTAAACTGGTATAAGTGACATACTAAGGTGTATGTATGTGCAAGTGTGACGTTGTAGCTCAAACCCTAGAATACATCACAAAATAGCAACTATCAAGCTTTAATTAGAAGATTTAACCTTTATGCAATTTTAAACATGGATCATATAGCTCATAACATGGTACAATTAAAATTAACATCACAACATGAAGCTTATCAATTAATTCAAGGCATATCATAGCCTAAACACTACTAGAGCATGGAAAATACACGCGCACATCGGCTTAGCCCCACACACGTACGCCATTTATAGTACATTGTTATCATGAATAACTTAGTGAACTAGTGCCTTAACCATGTTTAGGTAAGATACTTACATCAAGCAAGCCAAAATAATACTCTACAAATGCCATCTCGCACGAATCATCCCCTGAACGACTCGAAACTAGCCAAAAGCAACTCAGAAACATCAAATAATGCCATAGGAACCGAACCCACACAATAAAGGTTGAATCTTTAATCAAATACTCAGAGTCAACCAAAATGAAAACTCAGACCCGCACCTCAAAACCAAGATAAAAATAACAAATTCCAACACCATTCGAATACGAGTCCAATTATACTAATTTCACTCTAGTTCGACTCTAAATCGATATTCAAATCTCAAATATTCACTCTCTTAAGTTCAAGTCACCCCCCCCCCAACTCAATTTCTTCTCTTCAAATCCTTAATTTAGATGTAATAATCCATGGAAAAACAAAATATATAATCAAAACAAAAATAAAATTACTTACCCTCAAGATTTGGGTGACTATCTCCTCCAAAATTGCTTTACTTGTACCCCATGAACTCACAAACTATAGAAAATAATCTAAACATCCTGAAATTGGATGTTATAATACATTTCTAGTCGTCTTTCTTCACGATCATGGATAAATACCTCGTAATCGCAATTCCAAAAATGTCCAGCCCAGTTTTAACTTTTTGCAATCTCGTCCATGAAGCCCCGCGATTGCGATGAACCAACCCATTAAACCTTCCTAAATTATTTCTAGATAGCCTGTACTATAACAACCATGATTTCTTGTATAAAACTCCCAATGATAAATATTACAACTTTATAAAAAGCAGAAACAAAGTGCTATAACTTTCATGATTGGATCACATCAAAATTCATTAACGATTGCACGATATAAGCTACCGTAGCCAGCTTAGTGGAAGCATATATTTCTTCTTTGCAAATGTGATGAACATGTCCAGTATTTCATTTTCCTATTCGCAATGGTGGAGCACCACGACCGCAATGTACACCTCTGTAGTAAATATGAAGTTGTTGAAGAGGGCCTATAAAAGGTCTGAAACCACCTTAAAATTTAACCGAGCACTTCGGGATCCCGTTTAATCATACCAACAAGTCCATATACCTAGTCCAAACTTATCAAAAAGCTAAAAACATCACAAATATTATCAAAATCAAGAATCGTAGGTCAATATTGTTCTCTTTACTTTCAAACCGTTAAACTTCGTCGAACGCATTCGAAACCTACCAAATCAACTCGGAATGAAATAAAAATTTGCACATAATGCCCAAATGAAAAAATGAACCTATTCCAACTCCTAGAACAATAATTCCAACCCAAAAGTCTACTCTCGATAAAACCTATCAACTTTTCAAACATTCAAATTGCCAACTTTTGCCAATTTGAGCCAAAACCTTTGAGAAACATCAAAATACAAATTTAGGAATATGTCCGAGTTAAAAATCACAATCTGGACCTAGCAGAATCATGAGCAAGTCTAGTAGAGTCTCGTGGATCGGTACAGAGACATCTGTACTTATCCTCGGGAGGCTGCAAGACTTTTAGGAGTACTTCCGTTATTGATTTCTTATCATACAATTTCATTCCTGTGAGGCTTATGCCTTTGTTTCTTTCCTACTCAGTCTTATGCGATGCAATGCTCTTGTTATAAATTGAGAATTGAAGAATCATAATGGTAGTACATGTGTGGTGCGGGATGTTTCTCCCGGTATAGTTGATTGGATTATTATTGGTGCCTTATGGAATGATACTTTAATGTTTCAGCTCAATAACAGTACTTCTGAGGGCTTTGGGACTAGGAACAAGTTTCCCCAATGAATGATTGTTCTGTAGTAGTGATACAATGGTGGGATGTTTTCCTACGTGTCGTGGCAGTAATGACTTGAAGGGAGGTTTACTCAGTGTATAATCAAGAGATTCAGTATTTTATTCCCAATAGAGGAAAAGCAAGCGGACCGAGGATGGTCAGATGTGGACTGGTGGAAGTAATGAGACTTGATATTTGCAAGTGTGGTGGAGTTTTCTTCTATGATGGGGTGTCATTGTCCTAATTGAACGTACTAAGTTAGTCGGTGTTATGATCTGCTGCAATTCGCCTTTGGGCAAGATATTGTGAAATATTATTGGAGATAAAATTGTCAGATATCGCTGGGTACGATGGTTCAGGATTGAGTTAGTATTTCTAATATTGACGATTTGATAAAGATGACATCCGGAAAGGTTTAAAGTTAGCAGCAATTGTGAGTTCAAGTGCCACGAAGATAGATATTTATTTAAGATAGCACTGAATATTAGAGGACGGTGAAGGACATGAGGGAAGTGTCAGGCGGTGTTCAAAATTCAAAAAAAAGCCAGGTATATGAAGCAAAGATCGATTAGTTGATTAAAGAAGTGAGTTTGCTCAAAGTGGGAGAGTGGCGAATGTTGCATATGGGCTTGGTGGTAGGATGATTACGCACCTTAAGGAGAGTTTGGAATGATTTGGATTTTAGTGGCTGGCAATTGAGTCCTACTAGTTTAATTGGAAGTATGGGCTAATATGCAGCAAAGAGATAGATCGTGCGAATATGGTCGATGATTCAGAGTATAAAAAAGGGGGGGGGTTTACAAAAAGAATCCGAGAATTTAGGCGGCTGATTGCGCAAGGTTATTTCAATAGGAGATAAGGAATCATGGTGAGTTCCAGAGCTGTGTAATAATGGCTTCAAACTAAGTGGGAGAGTCCCACCACCTATGATTGGGTTGCATGCTTAACCACTTGCCTGGTTTTATGGTTGTTAGCATATTTCTGGGTTATTTCGGCTACGGGAAAAGAACATAAGTGGTAATTTGAGCAAAGGAATTGTTAAAGGGTGCTATGGTTGGCCTTATTGGCTTATGTTCAAACTTGGAGAATGATAGAGGATTATGCTTTGTAAAGATGCGGGCTCCAAGGGAAGTGATTCTGCAGGTGCTTCACCAATAGGGTATTCATGTGATAGAAGATTCATGGTGTTTATTATATTCGGGGCCAAGTCATAGTGGGTAGCTCTCAACAACGGTCCTAGTGAATTCAAAGGATAAGGTGTGATGCCTAACTATTTCGAGCCTATAGGTACGGTTAAGAATCAAGCTTTATGGCAGCCTATGAGAAGGAGCACATAATGTCTATGATGTTTTGACTTGCGATGTAGAAATTGGAAGGTACGAAATAGTTCGTGGGATTTGAGATGGCATGGTCTCATGATTTAGGGCCACTCGGGATGAGTGCAGATGGAGTGTGTTAAGTGTTGAATGGAGTTATCATTGTTTCTATTGTAATTAAGGATAAATTGGAAGAAGAGGGATTAGTTAAACATAGTCGGTATGGCGTGTTACTGATAGTGAGCAGTTCTTCCAGCGTGATCGAGTTATGCAAGTGAATTGTGACAGTACATGCGAGGCTTGTCGGCCGCTGTAGTAGGTGGTATTCAGAAAGTATCCTATTGATGTGACTTGATACATGGAGGTGGGCCCCGTAAAGGCTGTGGTAGCCTACATCCCTACTTAGAGATTTGCATATTTCTACGGTTATAAGGATTTGCCTGTGTGTTGCTGTCACACCTCTTTTTTCCGCTGACCGCGAGGGCGCAAAATATAAAAGAGAGTTTTTCCAATTAAAGGACAACCAAAACGGGATTCATTTATTGAGAGATTCGGAGTCGCCACTTGGGAGATTTATGGTGTCCCAAGTCACCGGTTTGAAACCCGAATTGAGGAAAGGTTTGACTCTATTTAACGGTCCGCGAACCAGAAATCCGGATAAGGAATTCTGTTAACCCGGGAGAAGGTGTTAGGCATTCCCGAATTCCGTGGTTCTAGCACGGTCGCTTAACTGTCATATTCGGCTTATTTATCTGATTTTTACAGTTATATACTTAATGCAAATTAATATCCCTTTACCGCTTTTATTATTATTATTATTTACGAAAGAGAATGTCGCCTAAAAATATGTTTCGAATCACGTCACATGAAATGCACCCGGATCCTCGACACACTCTTATTCAACATTTTGGGATTTGGATTTGGGCCGCATGAAATGCACACCCGTATTTAAGAAGGTAAAATTATTAAAATACGCGCCTAGAGCGATTACTTATTTACATTTTTTCTGAGAAGGCTAGGAAATTCGCTAAGAAACGGCACATCTCGAAATCTAAATATTTTACATATACATTTATGAGAGCCCCGCGATTTGTATAATTTTGTTAGGCGAGGCACACCTCTAATTCTAATTTAAAAGCAAACTACATTCCGCTATATTTATTTAAGAGTTAATTCAAGATTATTTAAAACATGTTGCAAGCCACACCACATGAAATGCACTTGTGGTTCACGACACTCTTTATTTAACCTTGTTCAAATATGGAGTCGGGTCACATGAAATGCACCCCCGATTCCTTTAATCTAATTACGTCGTTTAAAGAATAACGAACCAATTTCCATAATGTGACAACATCGTGCTCAACTATAACCAATTCGAGTAAACATACGAGTAGCTAACTAAGTGAGCAAATTCAAGACTATGGTGAACAATTACATAAACAACGGAAGCATAACTAGTTGGCGAGCATATGAAGGATTAGTCCTTTTTATTAGCTAACTTCGACATTGCATGTTCAACAAAATCATATATTTACAAAAATAGTCTGAACCATACGAAACTAAATCAAATACGAAACACTCCAAAATATTAGCGAGAAGAACAATATCGGAAAAGAACATGCACCTTTATTTCTGCATATTTTTTCAACGTACACAACGAGAAAACGAACCTTTTATGACGATCTCGAACCTCGACCTCTCCGGACAGAACTCGAATCAAACGACGACCTCGACTGAAGTTATACCTCGTCGGACGACGAACAACGACGGAGGGAGCTGGTGGTTTTTCGTTACCTCTTACTGTTTGTGTATTGTCTCCTAAAAAAATGCAGCAACCGAACAGTCCCCAACCGTGTCTCCCGTGTGTTTTCTCTCTATCTCTGTATATCTTTTTCCCGTTTTTTCTCCTTCTTCAATCTTCTTTTCTTTCTCTTCTTCTTTTCTTCTTTTCTTTCTCTTCTTCTTTTCTTTTGTTTTTCAATAGTTTTCGTTTTCTCTGTTTTCCAAATCCCTTTCTTTGTTTTCAATCCTTTTTCCCGTTTTTTCAATCTCTCTGTTTCATTTCTTTCTACTTGTTTTTCAAAATCCTTTCTCCCGTTTTTTCCATCAATTCAGCCGTTCTCTCTTCTTCTTTTTAAAGAAGAAGAGTATAGTATTTTTATTTATTTATTTATTTATTTATTTATTTATTTTTTTTAAAATAAGCTCCATGCCTTTTTTTTGTTTTTTTTCTTCTTGTTTTTATCCCTTTGTCTTTTTCTTCTTGTCTTTGTTCTTATTCCCCATCCATTATGTATTGTCCCCCTTAGTGTAGTGGACTCGGTTTATTACGGGCTAGGTCCGAAAATTATAAAACCGGGTAGTTTGAACCCGAATATTATTCTTCGCCCGGAACCGAAAATGGTGTTATTTAATTAATCCTAGGTAATCAAAATAACTATAATACTTATAATAAAAATAAAACTATTTTTTTATATTTTTCAAGTTTAAAATAACTACAAAATATTTATGAAACTATTTTTTTATTATTTTCGTTTTTATAAAACGATAAAAATATAAAGTACTATTTTTATATTTTTTCAAGTTTAAAATAACTACAAAATATTAATGAAACTATTTTTTGTTATTTTCGTTTTTTTATAAAAAGATAAAAAATATAAAGTACTATTTTTGTATTTTTCAAGTTTAAAATGACTACGAAACATTACAACAACAACAACAACAACAACAACCCATTATAATCCCACTTAGTGGGGTCTGGGGAGGGTAGTGTGTACGCAGACCTTACCCCTACCCTAAGGTAGAGAGGCTGTTTCCAAATAGACCCCGGCATCCTTCCCTCCAAGAACTACCCACCTTGCTCTTGGGGAGACTCGAACTCACAACCTCTCGGTTGGAAGTGGGGGTTGCTTACCATCAGAGCAACCCCTCTTGACTACGAAACATTAATAAAACCATATTTTGTTATTTTTCATTTTGAGGTAAAAATAAAGTAAAAGAGTCAAATTTAGCTAAAATAGCTATATTAAAACTAAACTAAATATTTTACGCTAAAAATATAGAAAATCTCGGGAGGGTCAAAAATCACGTGTTTACACTTAGTATAGGTTCATTTCACTATTTATCACTTGTTTGCAAAATTTGATGCAAAACAGAGTTGATTTGACGTGATTCGGACGTCCGGTTGTAAATTTGGAAGTTGTGACCGAGCCCTTGTATCTGAGCTGCCTACATATCCTTGGCTATAAAGGAATCAGGCCACGTGTAGTTCAGAAGTGAGTAAGAATATGGAGTAACCGAGGTGGAGAGCCAGTCGAGGTTTCGTTCCGTCGAGGTTCCGTTCCATCGAAGTTCCGGTCCGTGGTCCTGCTATTACAACAAAAATCAAAACATGAGAAAGACTAACTAAGCCTATCGGCTACTAGTTACAAGATTCCTATCTATAAGTCTTCTGAAGCTTGATCTTGAGTATTGGTTGGTGCTTCATGCGGACTCTAAATTTGAACCTTGATACTTGCTAGTTGTAGGTGCTTGTTCAATCTTCTTCGGCTTTCTGGATCTGGAACAGGCTTGCAGCTCTTGTGACCTTGGTCATGCCTTCTGCACTTGGATTAACTCCTTGCCTTTTTTTTTCATTGTGACTATCTTCTGTTGATCATCTCGGACCGTTGACTCGCATTCCGGTCGCAAGCTTCTTTTGTTGCTAACTTGCATTGCACTCCGAAGTGATTTCCCTTACTTGTGATCTTCGAGCTATTCTCCTTCGAAGTCTGAATCTATCTTTTCTGATCCTTGTTGCCTTCCTTCTGATTTATGCCGGGGATTTCCGTTACACTCTACCGCTTTCCTCAACCAAATTCAAAAATAAATCGCCACTCCATTCTTCAGGCGGGCTCCCTGACTTCAACTACAATTTCAAAATTAAATTGCCACTCCATTCTTCAGGCGGGCTCCCGACTTCAACTACTACTTCAAAATAAAATCGCCACTCCATTCTTCGGGCGGGCTCCCCGACTTCAACTACTACTTCAAAATAAAATCGCCACTCCATTCTCCAGGCGGGCTCCCCGACTTCAACTACTATTTCAAAATAAAATCGCCACTCCATTCTTCGGGCGGGCTCCCCGACTTCAACTACTACTTCAAAATAAAATCGCCACTCCATTCTCCAGAGGCGGGCTCCCCGACTTCAACTACAACTTCAAAATAAATCGCCACTCCATTCTCCGGGCGGGCTCCCCGACTTCAACTATTGCTTCAAAAATAAAATCGCCACTCCATTCTCCAGGGCGGGCTCCCCGACTTCAACTACTACTTCAAAATAAAATCGCCACTCCATTCTCCGGGCGGGCTCCCCGACTTCAATTACTACTTCAAAATAAAATCGCCACTCCATTCTCCGGGCGGGCTCCCGACTTCAACTATTGCTTCAAAAATAAAATCGCCACTTCATTCTCCAGAGGCGGGCTCCCCGACTTCAATTACTACTTCAAAATAAAATCGCCACTCCGTTCTCCGGGCGGGCTCCCCGACTTCAACTACTACTTCAAAACTAAATCGCCACTCCATTCTCCGAGCGGGCTCCCTGACTTCAACCGCAACTTCAAAATAAATCGCCACTCCATTCTCCGGGCGGGCTCCCCGACTTCAACTACAACTTCAAAACTAATTCGTCACTCCATTCTCCAGAGGCGGGCTCCCCGATTTCAACTACAACTTCAAAACTAAATCGCCACTCCATTCTCCAGGCGGGCTCCCCGATTTCAACTACAACTTCAAAACTAAATCGCCATTCCATTCTCCAGGCGGGCTCCCTGACTTCAACTGCAACTTCAAAATAAATCGCCACTCCATTCTCCAGGCGGGCTCCCTGACTTCAACTACAACTTCAAAATTAAATCGCCACTCCATTCTTCAGGCGGGCTCCCTGACTTCAACTACAACTTCAGAACTAGATCACCTTCCTTTGCTTCTTGTACCATTTTATTCTTGCTGCCTCGACTCTTGAACCATCATGTCTCCTAAATTTCCTTGTTTCGGAATTGCTTTCTTCCTGGGTCGTGTTGCTTTCCCTCCTGACTGATGGGGATATCTTTAGAACTGCTTACTTGCCTGCTGAGGACAATGACGCTGGGAAAATTTTCCTTCATTCCCTCATTTCCTTTGATTCATGCGCTTGAATTTGCGCTGGGATCTCTTGTTGTAACCTTCTGCTTTACGGTGGGTTACTGGTTTCAAGGCCTGCAATGCAAAGACTGAAGACTTGCCTTTTGTTATACAGGTAGGCGCCTGCTTTTAGTAGCAACTTTTGAATTAAAAAAAATGCATTCTGGTAGTAATTTATGAAATATGCAAAGGACAATGTAAAATAAAACAAACGTAAAATATCCTATTCGAGGGCGGATAGTCCCATCGTATTCTATTCGAGGGCGAATACTCCCATTGTATCATATTCGAGGGCGAATACTCCCATTGTATCCTATTCGAGGGCGAATACTCCCATTGTATCCTATTCGAGGGCGAATACTCCCATTGTATCCTATTCGAGGGCGAATACTCCCATTGTATCCTATTCGAGGGCGAATACTCCCATTGTATCCTATTCGAGGGCGAATACTCCCATTGTATCCTATTCGAGGGCGAATACTCCCATTGTATCCTATTCGAGGGCGAATACTCCCATTGTATCCTATTCGAGGGCGAATACTCCCATTGTATCCTATTCGAGGGCGAATACTCCCATTGTATCCTATTCGAGGGCGAATACTCCCATTGTATCGTATTCGAGGGCGAATACTCCCATTGTATCCTATTCGAGGGCGAATACTCCCATTGTATCCTATTCGAGGGCGAATACTCCCATTGTATCCTATTCGAGGGCGAATACTCCCATTGTATTCTATTCGAGGGCGAATACTCCCATGATATCAATGTATGAAAGTGAACAAACCTGAGACGTCCTGTTCGAAGGTGGACAAACCTGAAACATCCTATTTGAAGGTGGACAAACCTGACACGTCATCTTGAATTGCCTTCCTAGTTTCTCCGATAAAATTTTCAACAACGGCAGAAAGTTTTCTGCCCCAGTATTGGTGTTCTTCCTTGTGGCATGACTTTCTTCTATCAATAGCACTTTCTTTCCCTGTTTCAAATCAAAGAAAATTTGTTAGTTCAAAACATTGTGAGCGGTTGTGCCGCTCCTGTGTGGTGGTTTTTTCCTTTTCTCCTTTCCCTCGCTCGGGGTTCCCAAAACTTGTAGGGGAATGATTTCATTTGCTGGAGATGATATTCCTGCTGGTGATGGGTTTTTCCATTTATCCCTTCCCCGTTCTCAACTTGCTGGGGGTTATTTTGTTGAAGGTGGGATTTCCTTTCTTCCTTTACCACTCGGTGTTGTCCGACCACCTCGGAACTTGCTGAAGATAACACTGCTGGTGGATTTTCATTTCCTCAAAATCGGTGTTTCACTCTTCTGAAGACTGCTGAGGATGACACCGGTTCGAAGACCATTTCCCTTAAGACTTCCCTTCTTCCTTAAATGGGTATTGACTTCCAGAAAATTTTCAAACTGAGAAGAAAATTTTCTGCCCCAGTTTGATAATCTTCTTTGCACCATACTTCTCTGCTGTCAATGGCATTTCTTTGCCTTACATGATAATTGGAAAGTCGGTGGCAAGTTTTGAAGTCATTTCTCACTATGTTTTGACTAGACCGACTTTGATGGAGAATTTTGACAAAAGGAGAAAGATAAAAAGAAACAACAAATAGAAGACTGACTCTCTAACCAGAAACAACTATAAAACTTATCAAACGCGGATACCAACTCTACTAGTCATGACATGCACATATGGCCTATCCTCCGTCGTTAATTTCCTTTCACGATTTCTGTCTCATGATTTCCGTCTGATTATCCCCTTTATTGGACTTGTAGTACCCGAAGGGTTTTCACTTTCAAGCCTCTCTCATTTTGATTTTTTCTCAGCTTTCGTCGCCTTATGGTGCCTGTGAAGGTTTTCACCGGTAAGACTCTCTCATTTGTATCACTTTTAGTTGGGGATTGGGGTGTCACTGCTAAGACTTTCTCGTGTTTCCTTCCTGCTGGGAATCAGAGTCTTTTCTGCTGAGAATCAGAGTGTTATATTTTGATAGGACTCTCTCACTCGCCTGACGTGGCATCTTTTGAAGACTGATCGGAAGGTCTTTCTTTGGACCGTAATGTGGGATTTGGATAGGGCTAGAAAGAAAGGGTATCAAAGGCTCAAAACAAAATCAATTTTGGGTTCAAAATTTACAACCTTCGGACCTAAACTTATTTATAATCAACACAATTTTTCTTTGCCCCAGTTTTTACTTGGGGACTTTTTATTACTTTATTTACACTATGACCGAGCTGTGAAGCGCCTACGTATCCTCTTTAAGGAATCAGGTCAAACGTAGTTCCCAATTCTTTCTTTTCATTTTTTTTGTTTCATCATTTTTTCATTTTTTTTTCTTTTCTTTTTCGTTCCTTTTTGGTTGTTTTTGTTTTTTTCTCTTTTTCTTTCTTTATCTTCCCCATTTGTGTTTCTAATTTTGGTACCGATTCCGAAGGGGGGGTATGAAAGAAATCAAAATAAGGCTCGAAGGGTTAACGAAGGATAAAGTGTTTGGGTAGCAGAACAAAATGCCTTCGTCATTCCAATCTTCAAAACATGCCAAGTACAAACAACATATTCACGACATCTTCCGGTTGTGCTAGGAGTGATAACCATATCGTCCATTCGCCTTTTTCATCCGTCATTTTAAAGTATTGCTGGACGACACTTTCATTTCAGTATCACGAGCGAACCCCATGTAAGCATGGCCATTTTGCCCTTAAGGCTTTCTTTGTATTTTACCCGCCCCAAATTTCACGTGACTCGGGTTCCAAATAATCTCAAATCATTATTTCTTTTAAAATGCCATGATTATCTTCCAATTCCTTCATGATTAACTTTTAAGATCAGGCCACAATTATGCGTGCATGTCATGTCACTAGTGTTGACAAAAAAATGACTATAAAGAAGAAAGACTTAAATCAAAGAAAAATGACTCGAAATAATGGCAAACAAGAGAGTTGCATTAGACGAACTAGAAATGAATTAATACGACAAAACAAACACAACAAACTGGGGTACACCCTTGGAACAAACCTACACAATACTAAATGAGGTATTACGACCAATAGAAAACTGGACAAAATAGAACGATGAAAGGGTTTGAGTTACATGACAATATCCTGATTACAACCCTGAAATAATCTGGACGACAGAAATGACAACAAAATAAACCACCAAAACTCCATTCTGGTTGACCAAGAAATGGAGAGTCTTCCCGATTACCAAGCACGATATTTTGGCCACTGAGCTTCGCATCAATATTACCAAGGCAACTTATTTGCTTCGACATTTTCAGCTTTAGTCAATACATCCCCACAAAGCGTCCATCATGGCGTGCAGGTAAAGGACTCTATGCGATATTCTTGGTGTCACCATCTTGGATCATAATCAGGTTTTCCTGGATCTTCTATTTCCGGTTCACCACAAACCAACCACCTCAATTCTCAACAATTCAAAATAAAATATGGTAGAAATGGAATTAGTCAGTCCTTATCCATATTTTTTACTTACTTCTTTTTTCTTTTTTTTCTTTTTTTTTCTCTTTTTTTTTTTTTTTTTTTCATTTTTTTTTTCATTTTTTTTTCATTTTTTTTTCATATATATACATATACAGTTGTGGTCGAATCTTATGGAGATTGCCTACGTATCATGACCCCGCATGAATCAGATCGAGCGTAGTTCTTGCAAATTAATGCAAGAAATAAAGAGATGTTTATTTGATTTTTTTTTAAAGGAATTTTTGAAGAAAAATTGTAAAAGCCGACTCCGACTACAAACTCTGATGAAAAACTTTCACACCTTGTGCCAGATATTTCTACAAGAATAAGAATATTTTTTGTGTCAATTATGACTATTTCTACAAATTTGGCCACATAATTGCTTATTTGACAAAATGGCTATTTTTGCAAAATTTATTTAAGAAAGATAAACTTGAAATTTTTTTTTATCTTGTGATTCATGGGGCATCGTTCGGCATCACCATAAACCAACACAAGACTGAGGAAGTTAAAAATGCAAAAATGTGGCTATTTCGGCAAAAACCGGCCATGTAATGGCTTATTTGATAAAGTGGTTATTTTTTGAAAAGTTGAGCGATGACTCAAATTTGATTTTGCGGATACGGCCTTTCAACGTTTCTGCAAGGAATTTTTCAAGGCTATGCCCGCAAATTATTTAAAATGACTCAAAGTGGCTATTCTTGCAAAAACGGCCTTCCGGCGTCCTCTTGAGGGACATTCGGATTATTTTAAATAAGAATAGCATCACTCGACTTATTTATAACAAAATCAAAAATTTGACATTTTTTGGTTATTTTCGCAAAAGGGGTGTAAACCCGGACTTGATTTTGCGGCTATGGCCTTGCAACATTTCCACAGGGAATATTATAAGGTTGTGCCCGCAAATTATTTAAAATGATTCGAAGTGGCATTTTTTGCAAAAAACAGCCTTCCGGTGTCCTTTCGGAACATTCGGCTATTTTCAAAAACAGCGTCATTTCGATTTATTGACAAAATTAAACACACACATTTTTTTTTATTTTTAAAAGGGGTGGTTGGACCCGATGAGGGTTGCCTACGTATCCCACCTAACGGCGAGAATCAAACCTGCGTAGTTCGGTCAAACAAACTACATCTTTAAAGGAAACAAACTATTTATTATTTTTTCACACAAATTTTTTTTTTTTAGTTTAAAACAAAATTTTTCTTTTTTTTTTTAGTAAAAAAAAACAAACTATTTTGAAATCACATATTTTTTATTTTACAACAAACGTTTTTTTCCTTTTTAAGTAAAAAAAAACAAACTATTTTGAAACTATTTTTTTTTTATTTTGATCAAACATTTTTTATTTTACAACAAACGTTTTTTTTTTCTTTTTAAGTAAGTAAAAAAAACAAACTATTTTGAGACTATTTTTTTTTCATTTTCCTCAATATAAAAAAAACGGTTAGCCTGCAAGTCTGAAGCAAATATATGCATAAAACAAACAGGATGCAGCAGGATGGTCTTTTCATTTCAGGTCACCTGTCCTAGACGGACCCAACCCCTGTGTCGAGTCCCCTAAGTCAAATGCAACATGATGCAAATAAACGTTCCTACTAGGGATCCGGCATGAAGCTTTGTTATTCTAGGTTTAAAAACCTGGGTTTATTGTTCTAGACTTGGCTTACCCGAGCGGACAACTCGAGCCGAGGAGGAGGCAGCAACCCGGGAATACAGAAGCTTCACCGGTTTTGCAACTTATCCAAACCTCGTTCTAAGGTGGGAATTAGACACTATACAGAAAAGAAGTCACACGAAGTGCACCCTTCTTCATGATTTAGAAGACTCGGAGAGGAGATTGGTTTCGGCACAATTTATATGTACAGTTCAAAAAATATCAAAGCGATAAAAATATCATTTTGCACATTAATACAAACATATAATAAAATCGGATAATAAATAAGCCAAATACAACAATTATTCCAAGCTCGAATTCTTAAACCCTGAACCAGTGGTTCTGGGTTTATCGTCCCCAGTGGAGTCGCCAGAGCTGTCACACCTCTTTTTTCCGCTGACCGCGAGGGCGCAAAATATAAAAGAGAGTTTTTCCAATTAAAGGACAACCAAAACGGGATTCATTTATTGAGAGATTCGGAGTCGCCACTTGGGAGATTTATGGTGTCCCAAGTCACCGGTTTGAAACCCGAATTGAGGAAAGGTTTGACTCTATTTAACGGTCCGCGAACCAGAAATCCGGATAAGGAATTCTGTTAACCCGGGAGAAGGTGTTAGGCATTCCCGAATTCCGTGGTTCTAGCACGGTCGCTTAACTGTCATATTCGGCTTATTTATCTGATTTTTACAGTTATATACTTAATGCAAATTAATATCCCTTTACCGCTTTTATTATTATTATTATTTACGAAAGAGAATGTCGCCTAAAAATATGTTTCGAATCACGTCACATGAAATGCACCCGGATCCTCGACACACTCTTATTCAACATTTTGGGATTTGGATTTGGGCCGCATGAAATGCACACCCGTATTTAAGAAGGTAAAATTATTAAAATACGCGCCTAGAGCGATTACTTATTTACATTTTTTTTTTGAGAAGGCTAGGAAATTCGCTAAGAAACGGCACATCTCGAAATCTAAATATTTTACATATACATTTATGAGAGCCCCGCGATTTGTATAATTTTGTTAGGCGAGGCACACCTCTAATTCTAATTTAAAATCAAACTACATTCCGCTATATTTATTTAAGAGTTAATTCAAGATTATTTAAAACATGTTGCAAGCCACACCACATGAAATGCACTTGTGGTTCATGTCACACCTCCTTTTGGCGCGCCCCCTACCCGGGGGTAGGAGCGCAAGGGAGTTTTTCCAATTTAAGTGACAATGTTCGAAACGGGATTATTTTATTTATTTCAGAGTCGCCACTTGGAATAAATTAAGGTGTCCCAAGTCACCGATTTATTTAAATCCCGAATCGAGGAAATTTCGACTTTCCAAATGAAGTCTGCGAACCAGAAATTCTAAGTAAGGAATTCTATTGATCCGAGGGAAGGTGTTGGGCACCCTCGGATCCCGTGGTTCTAGCACGGTCGCTTCAATTATTATAAATGGCTAAAAATACCTGATTTTATACATGTTTATAAATTATATGCTCCAATTAAATCTTTTAAACCGCTATATTAATTTGAAACCATGCCAAAAGAAAGACTAATTGCAACATAGACTCGGACTTTTGACAGATGGGTGAATATAAAAAAAAGTACCCGGATTATTTATTTGAAAACTATGCCGATTAAAACCGTCGTAAAACTAACCCAAAAAAATCAATTTACTTAACAGTGTATCCCTTAAAATTATTTCCAATTAAAGAATCATACCAAATGATATATTATTTCCTAGCTTTGATTTATGGCCGGAGATTGAATGACAAGATATAAGCTAACGGAAAATTGATCAAAATATGCGAAATAGAAATAATTCACCTTGATCCAATTATTAAAAAGTAAGAGTGTTTACTATCCTTAATCCGAAGTTAATTAGCGAAAGCAAGACTATGCGATTAAAATCGATCTAACATTGGCATCTAAAACCCGGGCTAACTTATCTTATCTACTTAAGTATAAACAGATTTCAAGGGAAAATCAAGTGAAGAAATTCAAAAATGATTCAAAATACCTTGCATTAATGATTAACATCAACCAAATTAATACCTTAAACATGCTTAAATTAATTGACTTTAACAAATTACCAATTTAATATATCAAGGGAGATCTCAATCCGTACAAATACATTATACAACTAACAAATGTATATCACAAAATTGAATCCGGTTCTAAAAATTACTAACCAATAACCCAAAGTCCCTTTAATCTAATTACTAAAACAAAACTCCGGAATTTCTAATGGTGACTTGATGTATTCCGAAAATCTATGACTGCAGTAACTGATTAAACAAAGATGCAATACAGAGGAAAATTTAAAATGATAACAGTAGTTTCTTCAGTTGATTCCGAAATGATTCAGGTACATTGAGCGAAAAACTTCAAAGCATTATAGAGGATGAAATACCTGGGATTTGAATTGAAATAGAGCAAAAGAAAAGGTCAGCAACAACAAGTGAAGAAAACAACAGTTGGCAGCAACAAACAAGCAACAGCAGTAACACTTGAAACTCCAGTACAACTCAAAGACCTCAAACTTAGACAGGAACAGAATCCAGGCAACGACCCAAGATCAATTGGTGAACCAAACAGAAACAAACGAATGATCTCCAAAGAACTGAACACTCAAAATTCGAAAGAGAACAAAGAACAAAGAATCAATTGAATGTTCTGATTTCTTTTAAAATGTAGTTGTGTCCTCTCTGTGAGTGTGAGTGTTCTGAGTGTGTGCCTGTATGTGTGAATTCCAGAGAGTATGTCTGTGTGTGTGAATGTTCTGCCAGTGAAGCCTCTCTAGGTGTGAATGTATATTCCAGTATGTCTCAATATCTGTGTGTATTCAATATCAGAGAGTATTCTCAGAGAGTATATCACTGTCTGTTTTTTGTGTCCTTACTGTTTTCCAGGGAGTTCTCTTTTATAACCTACAAATCCCAACCAACAGCCCTTCCTTTTTCAGTTTCAGATCTGTCCAGCACCTATTATTCCCCTTTTTCAAACCTTTTTTCAGCTGTATATTCCCTCTCATGTGCATCCTGATTCTAACAACTGACCAAGCACTCAACAAAGTTAAAAATACTCATTATTATCCTCACATTCTCTGATTATTCCACACTGATTTGTCTAAAGGTGGGATTTATAATTACTCAAATCCTAAAGGTGCAATAGAGATGGAAAACACTGCTGTCCAGTAGGTTTTAAACAACCAGTTCATGTGCAATGCACTCTTTGAATCAGCTTTTGGCTTTCAAACTCTAGACTAAGACAGCTATATCCAAATTAATAACTAACAGAATCAATCAACAAAATCAAGCAAACAAAAGAATAGTTCAATTCAAACAAACATGAACCAATCTGCCCGGGATTCTCAAACAATAAATTCGCGAATTTAAACGACGACATTCGTTAAATCGATCACAACATGTATGATTGACATTCAAACAAATGCAAACACAGTGAATCAGGGAATCTCGGCCAATGCCGGATTTGTGCTCTAATGTTCTAACAAACGAACCTACGAACCTAATCGACGACGTTCGTATAGTCGATTACAACAAACACAATCAATAACACACAATCGATGAACAAGTTTTCATTTTTCAACACTTAAGCCGAGAGAAGAAAAAAAAATGAAAGAATGTTATTCGACTTCAATAAATCGACTCGAATACACACACTTATCAACAAACAACAATCAATCAATTACGATAATCAATCTCAAAAAAATAGTGAATCAAGCAAATTCTCGGCTAGAACAGTCCAAAATGAAGAATTGGCTATTCGACGAAGTATCGAATCGAGTTCTTATTTTATAGCGACATCATTCATATCAATCAATCAGAAACAACAAATCGACCAAATAAAACGGTCCCAAGAGATGAAGAAAAACAGAGAATTGATGAAATCACAACAAAATCAATAACAAACGAAAAACCACTAAAGCGAACGAGTATAATTAAACAAAAAATAGAGAAGAAAAAAAAAAGAAATACCTTGAAACAAAAGAAATGGAGACTCGGCCGACTTGGGTCTCGTTCATTCGAGGTCGAAAGGACCTTAATTGAAATGTTTTCAAATGAAAACAATCCAATTAAGGTCTATTAGACCCCAATTCCCCTTTGAATTTAAACGAAAAATCCCTAATTCAAATCTAGGGTTCTTGAACTTTGGTTTTGGGGCTTGACGACTTCCGGCCAGATTCGAATCAAACTAACGGGGGTTTGATGATTAGGGAGGTCAGGGGAGTGTTCGGGGTGAGTTCGGACTCGATTGGGGTTGGTTTCAATTTTGTTCAAACCTTCAAAAGAAGATTCGAGACCATGTAAGTTGATTCGAAGCAAATGGTTAGTATATTAGGCTTGAGGGTGGCTAGGTGGTTTCAAAGGTATTAGTTTGGGTGGTCGGCGACGCCGTGCCGCCGGGTTTTGGGCGTGGGGGTAGCCCGGCGGCGGCTAGGGTTCTTGGGGCGTTTGAGTCGTCTCTTAGAGACGATGGGGGGGAAATGAGGGAGTTTACAGGGGTTTGGGTGTTTTGGGGTTAAAATGAATGAAATAATCCGAACCGTTGGATCAAATGAATCCAACGGTTGAGATCACACGGGTAAAATGAACCGGGCCATTTTTGGGGATAGGGTAACGGGTAAGGGGGTGTTGGACTGGGCTAAACCGTGTTTGGGCCTGGATTTGGCTAAACTTTTGGGCCTAATCCGATTTCCTCTTCTTTGATTCTTTTTTTTTCTTTTGTTTTTTCCTAATTCATTTAATTTTCTTAATTTATTAAATATTCTAATTATACTACAAAATTAATTAAATTATAAGAAATACTAATTAAGTTATATTAACAATTAACACAATCAATTTAAACATCAATTAAATATAAATCACACAATTAGGCATTTAAATGCTAAAAAATGTAAAAGATGAATTATTTCCCTTTTTTTTTTATGATTTTCGTTTTCGTAAGATAAAATTAATTACTCCTAATTTCAAACTAGATGAGAAATGTAAACACGACATATTTTTGTGTTATTATTTTTTTTATTAATTTAAACACATACAATTACGTATATACAAATGCAAACAAATACCAAAAATAACACAAAAATTCACAAAAATTCATACCATAAAATAGACAATTTTTTTTGTTTTGATTTTGTGGGAGTAATTCATGTTAGGCAAAAATCACGTGCTCACAGCTGCCCCTCTTTGCATGTAAACTCGAAGAGTTTTCGTGCAAAGATAACCGAGCAAATACGAGCGATTTTTGCCCATTTGAATACTTCGTGTGAAGCATTTTGAAAAAGTTTGACCGAGCCTTTGCTTCGGAGGCCTCCTACATATCCTGGGCTAAACAGGAATCAGGTCAATGTAGTTCGGGAAGTTTTGGTAGCTGGGACTACCGCGGACTGACACTTTGCTATTACTGTTGCTATCGTTGCTGCATGTTGCTGCTTACTGCTTACTGATCTCCTTATTACACCAAAAGAAATTAAAGCTGAACTAGCTATGCTATCAAACTACGAGTTACAAGATTCCTATCTATGATTTTCTTGAAAACTTGATCTTGAATCTTAGCTGATTTGTTGTAGACCTCGATCTGAATCTTGATGCTCCGCAAGCTGTACGTGCTTGTTTATTTCTGTAACATTGAGTGAAACGGAGTCGGCGGAGCTTGTTACTTCAATCATCTTCTGAGCAATCGTGCCTTTGTTTACTCCAACATTTGAACTCTTTTCTTTTGGTTCTTTTCTTCTTTTCTTCACTCTCGATTGATGTTCCATTTGTAGGTTATCTCGATCCTTGCGTCCCGAGGTCAAACCTATTTAGACAACAAAACAAACAAACGAACGAAATTTTTCTGCCCCAGTTTTGCTAGGAAAATTTCGTGAGTTAGTTGTGACACAGAAAGTGATTAAAAGACTTTTTGGTATTGGGTAAGAAAGTCATGGTTTCACAAAGGTTCAAACGGCTTTCTGGCCGGGATTTTGTAGAAGAGTTTCACGGCTTTCTGGCCGGAATTCAAACAATATCTAACGGTTTTTTTGGCCGTCAGATCCTCGGTTTTTTGGCCGGGGTAAAAGTAAATGGCTCCGCAGTTTTCGACTGGGAGATCCTCGGTTTTCTGACCGGGGATAAAAGTTTCGCGGCTTTCCGGCCGGAATTCAAACAATATCTAACGGTTTTTTGGCCGTTAGATCCTCGGTTTTTTGGCCGGGGTAAAAGTAAATGGCTCCGCAGTTTTTTGATTGGGGAGATCCTCGGTTTTCTGACCAGGGATAAAAGTTTTGCGGCTTTCTGGCCGGAAAGACCCTCGGTTTTTCTGACCGGGGTCCAAACAGATATTGGGTTGATATGATTTGATTTTCTTTTTTCGGAATTTTCATTTTCTTTTATTCTTCTTTTTGGGGCCTTCTTTTAGGCTTTCTTTTTAACCATCAACAAATGCGTAAGATAAATCTCTAAAAAGAAACTTACCCTTTTTCGACCGGGAGATCCTCGGTTTTCCGACGGGATAAAAGTTTCACGGCTTTCGGTCGGAATTCAAACAATATCTAACGGTTTTTGGCCGTCGGATCCTCGGTTTTTTGGTCGGGGTAAAAGTAAATAGCTCCGCAGTTTTTTGACTGGGAGATCCTCGGTTTTCTGACCGGGATAAAAGTTTCACGGCTTTCCGGTCGGAATTCAAACAATATCTAACGGTTTTTTGGCCATCAGATCCTCGGTTTTTTGGCCGGGTAAAAGTAAATGGCTCCGCAGTTTTTTGACTGGGAGATCCTCGGTTTTCTGACCGGGATAAAAGTTTCACGGCTTTCGGCCGGAATTCAAACAATATCTAACGGTTTTTTGGCCGTCGGATCCTCGGTTTTTCGGCCGGGGTAAAAGTAAATGGCTCCGCAGTTTTCTGACTGGGAGATCCTCGGTTTTCTGACCGGGATAAAAGTTTCAACGGCTTTCTGGCCGGAAAGACCCTCGATTTTTCTGACCGGGGTCCAAACAGATATTGGACTGATATGATTCCAGTGAGCCATTTTTTTTTCGGAGTTTTCATTTTCTTTTCTTTCATCATTTTTTTTTGGCCTTTTTTTTTTAGGCGTTCTTTTTATCCATCAACAAATGCATAGGATAAATCTCTAAAAAGAAATTTACCTTTTTATGTGTTTTCCTTGTTCCAAAGCCATTT
Organism: Nicotiana noctiflora; assembly: GCA_032618575.1. Lineage (NCBI taxonomy): Eukaryota > Viridiplantae > Streptophyta > Magnoliopsida > Solanales > Solanaceae > Nicotiana > Nicotiana noctiflora. The sequence goes on along the minus strand of JASVEL010008774.1, from coordinate 60,542 downwards.
CAAAGCTTGCGTATTTCACTTATTTGAGTGGTACCTTCTTCTCGCACAATTAAACAGACCTGCTTTCAACAAAGAACATTTTATCAGTTGAAAAAGTGGTTGGCTTTGCGGCCTTGGTTATCTTCATTGCTTGATCGTTTCCCCATTTCCATTGAGAAGTTTGTTACCAATTGTCTTTGGGGTGACTTCCTTTCGAACTGACCGGGTTCATTCCCGGAATTCCATGGGGATTTTCCGTGTAGGTTCCATCCTTCTGCCTTATTCTGTCTCTTCTAAGACCTTAGCCTTTGATTTCCGTTTCCTTTCTAAAACTCTTTCCTTTGGAAACAATCGATCATTACGATCCAATCGTGGATTGTAATAATACACCACTGAGGCTGTTTTTCTTTTCTTCTTTACCAGGCGGAGTCCTGTAAAACCGGTCCTGTCACCTTCCTTTGTAATATTTTCAGAATTAAAATTAAATCGAAAGGGATTCAAAGAAGAAGAATGAATCAAAGAATGGAAAAACGTATCAAAGATAGAGGAGTCCCTTTCGAGGGAGAAAAGAAGGACTTATCTGAGGTATATGCTGACTTTAACCAACATGACATGCTCCTCGGACTAGATGCTTGATCGTCACAAAACTCCCATTTTCTTATGAACCAATACGGGTCTATATTTCCGAGCTAAGGAGCCGTGCCAGGACCTCTCGTGGTGAAATAAACTTTTCGGTTGATAGCGCCCTTTGCGGGTTTTCGCCGATCGACCTCTCTCATTTCTCTTCTTACCATCGCCAGATAGCACTCTTTGCGAGTTTTTACCAACGGGCTCTCTCATTTTGTATTTCTCTACTTCCATCGTCTTATGGTGCCCGAAGGTTTTCACCAATAAGACTCTCTCATTTTATTTCTTTTCATTCCAGGGAACCTCGGATCGCAACAATGATGTTTTCACAACTTCCAATCGATCTTGAAGGACTTGTACTCGGTTCGGGTAACAAGAATTGTAAACAAAATTACAACTTTGGAATCATCTTGACGGATCTTAAAACGAATCAAAAATATCATCTGCCCCAGTTTCATTTTTGGGGAAACCGGGATTTTTGATTTGGTGTGACTGAACCTCAGGGAGAGGTTGCCTACGTATCCTTTCGGAATCAAGTCAGAACGTAGTTCAGGAAATTTGTTGTTGTTGTTGTTGTTTTTTTTTTTTTTTTGGTTTGGTTTGGATTCCAAAGAGGGTAGCCAAAGAAAGGTAACCGGCTCGAAGGGTTTATAAAAAGGGTTGGTAGTGTTTGGGTAGCGGGAATAAAAGCCTTCAATCATTTCGACTTGTGAGGACCTCGTTGAAGCAAGTTCAGACATAATACCTTTTCACGGCATCTGCATTCACAGCCGTTTCAGGATCTTTTCCTTCCATGTCTCCCAAGTATAATGCTCCTCTTGGCAGTATTTTCCTGATGATGTATGGTCCTTTCCAATTAGGAGCGAATTTTCCTTTCGCTTCCTCATGATGTGGAAGAATGCGTCTTAAAACCAACTGACCTACTTCGAAATTTCTCGGTCGTACTTTCTTGTTGTAAGCACGAGCCATTCTTTGTTGGTACAGTTGTCCATGACAGACCGCGGCCATTCGCTTTTCATCAATCAAAGTTAATTGTTCCAAACGAGTCTTAACCCACTTCGCTATCTTCAATCTCTGCTTCAACAATTGTACGAAGTGAAGGAATTTCTACCTCTGCCGGTATCACAGCCTCAGTTCCATAGACTAGCAGGTATGGAGTTGCTCCCACCGATGTGCGTACTGTAGTACGGTATCCCAGTAAAGCGAACGGTAATTGTTCATGCCATTGTCTAGAACTTTGGATTGTCTTTCTCAAAATCTTCTTAATGTTTTTGTTCGTTGCTTCCACGGCACCATTGGCTTTGGGCCGATAAGGAGTGGAGTTCCTATGCGTTATTTTGAATTGCTCGCATATTTCTTCCATCAAATGACTATTCAGGTTCGCAGCATTGTCTGTGATGATAGTTGCAGGTATACCAAAACGACAGATAAGATTTGAGTGTACAAAATCCACCACAACTTTCTTAGTGACTGATTTGAGAGTGATGGCTTCAACCCATTTCGTGAAGTAATCGATAGCCACTAGTATGAATCGGTGTCCATTCGAGGCTTTCGGCTCAATCGGGCCGATGACATCCATTCCCCAAGCGACAAATGGCCACGGCGCTGACATAGGATGCAGCTCAGTTGGAGGTGCATGAATCAGATCTCCATGTACCTGACATTGATGGCATTTTCGGACAAAACCGAAACAATCTTTCTCCATGGTCATCCAATAATAACCTGCTCGAAGGATTTTCTTGGCTAAGACATACCCATTCATATGAGGCCCGCATACTCCTGCATGTACTTCGTGCATGATTCTTCCTGCTTCTTCGGCATCAACACACCTCAAAAGGTTAAGATCTGGGGTTCTTTTGTACATGACCTCGCCGCTCAAAAAGAAACCACCTGCATGTCTCCTAATGGTCCTCTTTTGATCTCCAGTAGCATGTTCTGGGTATTCTTGCGTTTTCAGAAATCTCCCGATATCGTAATACCATGGCTTGACGCTCGGTCCTTCTTCGATTGCATTGCAATAACCGTGGCTTTCCCTGATTTGAATTTCCAAGGGATTGACATGGGCGTTGCCCGGATAAGGTAGCATTGAAGCTAAAGTGGCAAGTGCATCGGCTAGTTCATTGTGACATCGTGGGATATACCTGAACTCTATCGATGCAAATCGCTTGCCAAGAATGTTCACGTGTTGTCGATAAGGGAGGAGTTTAACGTCTCGAGTTTCCCATTCACCTTGAGATTGTTTGATAATTAAATCTGAATCTCCCATGATCAACAAATCTTCGACACCTTGATCAATTGCCATGTTCATACCCATGATACAAGCTTCATACTCGGCCGTATTGTTCGTGCAGAAGAAACGGAGCCTAGCCGTGGCCGGATAATGCTGACCAGCAGGAGAGATCAAAATTGCCCCAATCCCTACACCTTTAGCGTTTACCGCCCCATCGAAAAACATTTTCCAAGCATGACTGTCTTCCGAAACAACTTCTGTCGTATTTACCTCTTCATCAGGAAAGTAGGTATTCAATGGTTGATACTCTTCGTCGATCGGGTTCTCGGCCAAATGGTCTGCCAATGCTTGGGCCTTCATTGCCGTGCGAGTGACATAGACTATGTCAAACTCAGTGAGCAGGATTTGCCACTTTGCCAATCTTCCGGTGGGCATCGGTTTCTGGAATATATACTTCAAAGGATCCAACCGAGTAATGAGGTGAGTCGTATGGGCTTGGAGGTAGTGTCTCAATTTCGGAGCGACCCAAGTTAAAGCACAACACGTTCTTTCCAGCAAAGTGTACTTGACCTCATAACTAGTGAATTTCTTGCTCAGGTAGTAAATCGCATGCTCTTTCTTCTCTGCCGCATCACGTTGTCCGAGAACACAACCAAAAGAGTTTTCCAAGACCGTTAAATACAAGAAAAGAGGTCTCCCTGGCTCTGGCGGGACTAAGACTGGAGGGTTTGACAAATATTCTTTGATCTTGTCAAAAGCTTCTTGGCATTCAGTTGTCCATTTGATTGCGGCGTCTTTCTTCAACAACTTGAATATGGGTTCACATGTGGAAGTCAACTGAGCGATGAACCTACTGATGTAGTTCAGTCGGCCTAGAAGACTCATTACATCTTTCTTTGTTCTGGGGGAGGTAAATCTCGGATGGATTTTATCTTTGTGGGATCTAATTCAATACCTCTTCTACTGACTATGAAACCCAAAAGTTTACCTGACGGGACTCCAAAAGCGCATTTGGCCGGATTCGGTTTCAAATCGTACTTCCGCAACCTCTCAAAGAATTTCCTCAAGTCTCGCACATGATCGCCTTGAGTTCTGGATTTGATGATCACATCGTCTACGTACACCTCTATTTCCCGATGCATCATGTCGTGAAAAATGGCAGTCATAGCTCTCATGTATGTTGCTCCGCGTTTTTCAAGCCGAATGGCATGACTTGGTAACAGTAAGTCCCCCAAGGTGTGGTAAAAGCAGTCTTCTCGGCGTCCTCTTCATCCATCAACACTTGATGATATCCCGCATAACAATCCACAAACGATTGTATCTCATGTTTGGCACAATTATCAACAAGGATGTGGATGTTCGGTAAAGGAAAGTTATCTTTAGGACTCGCTTTATTCAAATCTCGGTAGTCAACACACACTCAAGTTTTTCCGTCCTTCTTTGGCACGGGCACAACATTAGCCAACCATGTGGTGTATTGCACCACTCGAATTACCCCTGTTTTTAACTGCTTAGTGATTTCTTCTTTGATTTTATCACCGATGTCAGTCTTGAACTTTCTTTGCTTCTGTTGCACTGGGCGACAGTCAGGGTAGATTGGTAATTTGTGCACCACTAGATCAGCTCCTAATCCTGGCATATCATCGTAAGACCAAGCAAACACGTCTTTAAATTCAAACAAGAGTTGGATTATTGCATCCCGTGTTTTCTCATCTGTGTGGATGCTTATCTTGGTCTCTCGGACCTCTTCATCAGTTCCCAAATTAACCGGTTCGGTGTCATTCAAGTTTGGCTTAGGTTTATTCTCGAAATGTTCCAATTCTCGATTTATTTCCCTAAAAGCCTCGTCTTCATCGTATTTCGGTTCTTGGTTCATTATTTCCAGATTAGGTGGCGTGTTCGGATTTGAGCATGAGTTCCGCAAGCATGTCATGTTATTTAAAGCCGCATTATTAGGACTGAAAAGGAAGAATAGATAACAAAATTAGAAAGAGTGCAAAAGTAAGGAAATATTTATTTTATTTTCTTGGAATTTTCCGAAAACAAACAAATTACATTGGGGAAACCAAAAATACAAGAAAACAAAGAAAAACATCCAAGCTACATCCTGAAGTAACTTGTGATGAAGGAAAAACGACAGGACAAATCTACCAGAACTCCCGCCTGATTGGGAAGGGTGTGGCTTTCCAATTTTGCAATTTAGCTTCGGGGCCCACATACAGCACCTCAGCGGTGCTTGTTCCTTCTCCCGATTGGACCATATTAACATCATAGAGCATTTGCCTCATGGCCCCACATATGTCTTCAATTTCCTCCGCTGTAAAGACCTCGTCTTCTTCTTCTTCACTGTACCTTGGTCGGACAAAAGTTTGGTACAGATGCGGCAATGGTTGCGGCAGAACCCATCCTTTCTCCTTTCTCTTGTTGGCCCATCTTTCATCTTCAGGGGTTGGGCGAAAGCCCACTCCGAAAAACTTTTCAGCTACAGGTAAAGTTATCAGCTTCGGCACTCCTTGTAGGGACTTTCCCAAACCTTTTCCTGGCCGGAAGCCATGTTTAATCATTTCTTTCGCCACCATGATGGAGGCATTAGACAAAAAAGGTTGGGGGAGAGGGTTCCCTTCTTCGTGTTGATCCGCCAACACAATCTCGAAAGCTTGATAGACAATGTTTTCGCTTCCCGCTTCCGCTTCCAAGCAAGGGATGGATGGATCTCGATAAATTGATTGCTCATCTTCCCCGTGGACCACGATCTCTTGTCCCTTGTGCTCAAATTTCAACATCCGATGGAGGGTAGAGGGCACAGCTCCGGCCGCATGAATCCATGGTCTCCCTAGAAGAAAATTGTAAGAAGTGTCCATATCCAAGACTTGGAATGTCACTTCGAAGTCCACGGGGCCGATGGTCATAATTACATCAATCTCTCCGACAGTATCTCTTTTCACACCGTCAAAAGCTCGCACACATATATTGTTAGGCCGAATCCTTTCAGCTCCGATTCCTATGCGGCCTAAAGTGGAAAGCGGGCATATGTCTACCCCGAACCCCCATCAACCATGACCCTCTTCATATAGTAGCCTTCGCTTTTGACAGTCAAATGTAAAGCTTTGTTGTGGGCGGCACCCTCCAAAGGCAAATCAGCTTTACTGAAGGAAATCTGATTGATCGCGAAGAATCTTTCTGTCATTCTTTCAAGTTGTTCGGATGAAGTCTCAATAGGCACGTATGCCTCGTTCAAGGCTTTTAGCAAAACCTTTTGATGTTCAGTAGACTTCATTAGAAGGGACAACATCGACACCTGCTCTGGGCATTTACGCAGTTGGTCTATCACCTCATAATCAGGCATTTGCATCTTTTGAAAAAAGACCTCTGCCTCTTCAGCACTTAGAGGTTTCTTTGACGGGAAACGCCTTTGTGTGGCGTTATTTACCTCCTGTGTGTTTAAGTACTTCTGTCCTAGGACTCTCTCAGATGAATTTCCCGCAATCTCTTTCCCTTTGCGCGTAACAAGTGTTCGTTGGTAGCTCCAGGGTACTGCGGACGGATATGTCATTGGTTTTTGTTGCACGCGTGCAATAACCACAGGTTCATCTGGTTTTCTGGCCACATAAGTTCCCTTTGGTACATACATTGATGTTTCTCTCTTTAAATGGAACTTCTTGGAGGCACCTATGGACAATGGTTTTTCCACTCTACCTCGTGGGAGGTAAAGGATTCCGCCCTTCTGAGACGATGCTTTCAATTCAATCGTCTTTTCGGATTTGGTTTCAAGAGCTTCAACCTTTTTCCCCATTTTCTCTTGTTTCGGGGTAGCCTCAGGACGCTTCTCTATGTTGGCGATGGCGATTATCGCTTTCAAAGTTGGGTCAAATTCTTTGTCGTCACAAATCATCCCAATCACCGGTCCGTTGTTGTGGGCCGGTAATGGGTTGTTTGTCACATTTGGGATGTCTTCATCTGCGAAGACGATCCTCCCTTGATTGATCAATTCTTGCACTGCCTTCTTTAACGTCCAACAATTGTCAGTGCTGTGTCCTTCAACACCTGAATGATATGCACAGTATATCCCCCTCTGGTAGGCAGGAGAGTCTGGATTCTGCCTGTTCTGCGGAACAGGCTGCAATAGGTTTTCTTGCCTGAGTTTTGGGAAAAGAGTGGAATACGGCTCCCCGATCGGTGTAAAGCTCGTTTTGGGTTGCTCACGGTGGCGAGCGTTATTTGGCCGTGGATTATACTGGTTTGGGTAAGGAGGTTGGTTTCTCTGGAATGGAGGTGGATTCCTGTTGGCTGGTGGCTGTGGCCGTGCCTGAGGTTGAATGTTCATGACTGCATAGGGTGGAGGCGGAGGAGCATAAGCCATGCCGTGATGTGGATAATAATGTTGGGGGCCCTGTCGGAGAATACCTGCCTTGAGGTTCGATATCTCCTGTCTTCTACCGCTGCCATAGCAGATTCTTCTTGCTTCGGGGCATCCCTCCAGACCCGCCTTGAATGGCTTGGGAAGTTGCCCGAATGGCCGCTTGGCTCAAAATTCGCCCTGTTTTCAAGCCATTTTCTACCATTTCTCCGATCTTGATAGCTTCGGCGAAAGGTTTTCCCATCGTCGACATCATATTTTGAAAGTAATCGGGCTCTTGAGCTTGGAGAAAAGTCGTGACCATTTCAATTTCGTCCATGGGGGGTTTCACCCTGGACGCTTGCTCTCGCCACTTGATGGCATATTCTCTGAAGCTTTCTGAGGGCTTCTTTTTTAAGTTCGATAGAGAATTCCCGTCCGGCGCAATATCGATGTTGTATTGGAATTGTTTTACAAAATCTCTGGCCAGATCATCCCAGATGTGCCATCGAGATATGTCTTGATCCATATACCATTCGGATGCTATTCCAACCAAACTTTCTCCGAAGTACGCCATCAACAATTCTTCCTTGCCGCCGGCACCCCTCAATTGATTGCAGTATTTCTTCAAATGAGCGATGGGGTCGCCATGTCCGTCGTACTTTTCGAACTTTGGTGTCTTAAAACCCGATGGCAAATGGACGTGCGGGAACATGCACAGATCGGCGTAAGATACACTCTTCTGTCCACTCAGACCTTGCATGTTCTTAAAGCTTTGTTCCAAACTCCTCATTCTTTTTGCCATCTCATCCTGCTCGGGGTCTTTGGATTTTGGCTCGGTAGGAACTCATATCGAGGTGGCTGAGAATATGTATTGGCTGCAATCTGGGTATGGTCCCGTGTGAGCGGTGGTGCTGGGAATGTAAAGGAGGAGGAGTCGAAGAAAGGAGCATGTGCGGTGGGGTGCGTTGTGATTGGAACTGGCAATTCAACGGACGTTCTTGCAGATGTATCATGTGGTGTCACCCGAGGATGGGATGTGGAGGGTGATTCAGAGAGGTTTGTAGCATTGGAATACCCGAACAGAGTAGGCGGGTAATTGATGGGGGTATTTGTAATACCGCTTGACCTGAGAAGAATTTCAGGGAACCCGGGGACCGGACTCGGGGGCTCTTTCCCGTTGTTCCAATCGTCCAACATCTCGAGCATGCGGCAACGCAGCATTCTATTCTCTTCCAAAGCTGCCGACTCGGTAGCCGGGATGGTTGTCAATGAGCTTTCCTCTGAAACGGGGATGGTTGCTAAAGGCATTTATGAAGACATGTCGGCATCCTTTTTCGATCTAGTGAAATAGGAATGAGTACTCTCAGGCTGCCGAACTTTTCCTTTGGACCTTGTGAAGTACGAATGTGGTGCCAGATCACCGCAAAGTCAACCACTTTTACTAAAACCTGGAGTTTGGCAAACAAACGGTTAGTCCGAAACAACATAACAGGATAAGTAATCTCACGTTGGGTGTGATGCACTTATACAGGTGATAATGTTGCTACATGTATTCGTTTGCGATGCGTCATTCCGGTTTGTATTTTCCTTCGCTTTCATCCTTCATCGATCTTCTTTTTCTCTTAACTTCTTTCCCCCCTTTTTTTCATTTTTATTTTTATTTATTTATTTTTTAGTGATGGTCGAATCTTATGTGGATTGCCTACGTATCATGTCCCCGCATGAATCAGACCGGGCGTAGTTCAGAAACAATATACATAAGATGAAGTGTTCATGAATTTTATTTCAACAAACTTAAAACTTGAAACACTTGCAAAATACAGCAATGGAGAAAAACTTGTAAAAGAACAAACAGACTCTAAAACAAAAGACTCTCCTAAGCATGTTCCAAAGCCTCGAATCTTTGCGCCCGGGGGGCGTTGTCTGGCCTTGCTGCAGTTCTTGGGGTGAGATCTTTCTGTATACTTTCTAATTCTGCCATGACTTGGTGGACACATTCCATGATTGAAGAAAAGAGGGCAGGGCCGAGGTACTCGTTCGCAGTTCAAACACCTCATAGTAATGTAGTGCCCGATCTCATTGATCCTGGTTCTGATTATGTCCTTTTCTCTGAGCAGCTGCCCTATGTGCCTGTTCTTCGCCCCTAATACTTGAGAGTTGCCGGAGACATGGTCCAAGAGCCTATCTATTTGTCTTTCCATCCGTGCCATCAAGTTGTGACAACGGTCTCTATCTGCTTTAGCATCCTGGACTTGCTTGAGAGTTCGCTCTTTAAGAGTGGCATTTGCTTTTCTCAAATCAACGATGATCGCATCATAGTCTTTCTCTACTTGTTGTAGACGGAGTGCTTCTTGGTGGGCCGCTCTCTTCCATTTTGTTCGGACTGCAACCAAAGCCGCTTTTGCCTTCTCCAAGTCTTCTTGGTGTTCAAAGGCTTTCCTTTCCAAATCGTTTATCAGCATCTGATCACTCCGACTCCTCCTTGACCTTTCTGCGGCCAATTGCATTTCTTGAATTTGAGTTTGGAGTGCTTCTCTTTCTCGCTCCCAACCGGCCCTTTCCCGATCAAAGTCAGCCTGTTGTATGTCCATGGCCGCTTCTAAGATTCCTTTGTCTTCTTTTAAAGTGTTGATGCAAGATTGGAAATTTTGTGCTGTCTCATGCTCAGCCTCTCTAACTCTGGCTTCTATTTCTCTCTCCCAATCGACGGCATACTTCACTGACCTTTCTGACCTTTGCTCCGGTATTGGTTGGTTGTGGAACCATTCAAGATAAGCGAGACTCACTTCTCCCCGTTCCCGATCGGCAACCATTTCGTTGATGTCGGAGAGTCGACTACCGAACCAAACCTTCTGTGCATAAGTCTCCCTCGGGGTCTCTTCTGTCACAAATTCCCATACAAATGATCGCATATCCTCGATTGGGGCCTTTTTCTGTTCTCTTCCCAGCTGCCGCATGACACGTAGCGGGGCATATGGTTGGAAACCCCTGAAACCCATTAATATGTAGAATGGGCGGTATGTCGACATATGCATGATTTTGGCGGAAGGGAACCGATAATAATTCCAGGTAAGTTGATCGGCTCTCAAAGAGTTGAGGAGTTCTTGCCAAGTCCTCAAGTCTTCTGGAAGGTTACAACGGGCGGCTCTGTTTGTATGACAGCGAATATAATTCAGCCAATCTGCTTTGAAGTTTATCACAATTGGGTGATGGTAGAGATGCTCTACAAACCACATTTGTAATAAAATATTGCAACCCTCAAAATAGTCTTGTCCTTCTTGGCACCGAGTTAAGGCCCGGAAGATGTCTCCTAGTATCATCGGAAGAACAGTGTGTTCCTCGTTACTCTGTAGATATGAGACCACCGCGGCTAAACGGATTCTGATGCGTCCACCACGTTCGGGAAAAACCATGGTTCCCAAAAAGCGATCATGAAAGCATAGATTCTTAAATCTCCCCAGGCGTCATAATTTAGCTGGTTAACAAATTCGACGTTTGAGAATTTCCCAAACCCTTCCTTATCGCCAAATCTGTCGTAGAGATAATCTAGTGGCACCCAACCGTTCTCCAGACAACCGAGGGGAACCCGCCGGAGACATAGTTTTTTCAAGAAGTTATTCACACTCATCTGCCTAGGAGCTGCAGGTCTCATCTTGTGCAAATCTCTTCCGAGCCCTGTGAGTCCGTCCAATTCTTCCAAAGTGGGTGTCATTTCACAATCCCGGAATTTGAACACATTGCTTGTTGAGTCCCAAAACTCACTAAAGCTCTGATCACATTTTTATCCGGTTTTATCATCATGATGTCCGGAAGAAATTTGAGGTGCTTGTGAACTTGATTTCTTTCCCAAGCTGAAAAACTAGTCCACCATTTACGGAGCCGATCTGGGGTTTTGTCCTGGACCATGAACATAGATGGCATTTCGTCTCTCACCCTTTTTTGGCCGATTCGTTGCGAGGAAGTCATGCTGATCCTAGAAAAGATAAAAAATGGATTTAAGATTTTTTTTTTTATTATATATAAAAAAACGAATCTTGTTAATACGGCCTTTCAACACTTGAAGAAGATTTGAAGGCTGTATAACAGGATACCAGTGTGATGTCTATATTCCGTTTTGCAAAATTAGTCCTCCGGCGCCTCTTTTGAGGCGTTTGGCTATTTTTGCAAAATTTCCTAACTCTCGACTAAGAACAAAAATCCTAATTCTAATATTTTTTTTATTGTTTTTTTTTTCTTAAAAAAAAAATCAGTATTAGTTGAGCCCGATATGGGTTGCCTACGTATCTCATTTTTGGTGAGAATCAAACTTGCGTAGTTCGAAAATAAAGCACTAAATCATTTTAAGAAAAGAAAACAAACTATTTTTAAACAGCATTTCTAAAACAAATTATTTTCAAAGGAACTAGGAAAATTTATTTGGAAATTTATTTTCAAAGAAACCAAACTATTTTTGTAAAATTTAAAAAATTTTTTTTTTTTTTGCATTTTTCAGAATTTATTTTTAAAGAACTAACTATTTTCGTAAGATTAAGAAAATTTATTTAAAAAAAATATATTTTTTTTTTCAGAACTTATTATCAAAGAACTAACTATTTTCATAAAATTAAGAAAATTTAGTTCGGAAAATTTTTTTTTTTTCTTTTTTTTTTTTTACATTTTTTCAGAATTTAATTTCAAAGAACTAACTATTTTCATAAAATTATTTTAACTATATACCCTGACGTTTTCCACTTCTTCCTCTTTTTAACAAACCGGTCGGCATGTAAGATCGAAACAAATAAATGCACACAGAGAGATGCAACAAGTTGGTCCTTTGTTTCAGGTACACCTGTCCTAGACAGGCCCAACCCCTGTGTTGAGCCTCCCAAGTCAAATATGCACATGATGCAAATAAACGTTCCTATCGGGGATCCGGCATAAGGCTTTGTTATTCTAAGTCATCGTCCTGTTGGAAAAGTGTCTAGACTGGCTTTAACTCGAGCGGACAACTCGAGCCGAAGAGTGTCGGTGCACCGGTAGCATGGCTTTCGGCTTAATTGACAAAACTCTCCGCCTAAACATGTGTGACTACAAAATCCTTCACCGGGTGCCAAGCACCACAGCTATCTTGAGAAAAACGGGCTATGTCCAGCAAATGCCCGGTATTGTATTTCAGAGGACTCCGAAAAGAGAAAAAATGGGTATCGGCACAATTTATATACAGTTCACGAAATATCAAAGCGGTAAAGCAACATTTAGCATATAAAATATAAACATGTAATAAAATCAGATAATAAATAAGCCAAATAAAATAATTATTCAAAGCTCGAATTCTTAAACCCTGAACCAGTAGTTCTGGGTTTGTGTCCCCAGCAGAGTCGCCAGAGCTGTCACACCTCCTTTTGGCGCGTCCGCTACCCCGGGGGTAGGAGCGCAAGGGAGTTTTCCAATTTAAGTGACAATGTTCGAAACGGGATTATTTTATTTATTTCAGAGTCGCCACTTGGAATAAATTAAGGTGTCCCAAGTCACCGATTTATTTAAATCCCGAATCGAGGAAATTTCGACTTTCCAAATGAAGTCTGCGAACCAGAAATTCTAAGTAAGGAATTCTGTTGACCCGAGGGAAGGTGTTAGGCACCCTCGGATCCCGTGGTTCTAGCACGGTCGCTTCAATTATTATAAATGGCTAAAAATACCTGATTTTATACATGTTTATAAATTATATGCTCCAATTAAATCTTTTAAACCGCTATATTAATTTGAAACCATGCCAAAAGAAAGACTAATTGCAACATAGACTCGGACTTTTGACAGATGGGTGAATATAAAAAAAAAGTACCCGGATTATTTATTTGAAAACTATGCCGATTAAAACCGTCGTAAAACTAACCCAAAAAAAATCAATTTACTTAACAGTGTATCCCTTAAAATTATTTCCAATTAAAGAATCATACCAAATGATATATTATTTCCTAGCTTTGATTTATGGCCGGAGATTGAATGACAAGATATAAGCTAACGGAAAATTGATCAAAATATGCGAAATAGAAATAATTCACCTTGATCCAATTATTAAAAAGTAAGATTGTTTACTATCCTTAATCCGAAGTTAATTAGCGAAAGCAAGACTATGCGATTAAAATCGATCTAACATTGGCATCTAAAACCCGGGCTAACTTATCTTATCTACTTAAGTATAAACAGATTTCAAGGGAAAATCAAGTGAAGAAATTCAAAAATGATTCAAAATACCTTGCATTAATGATTAACATCAACCAAATTAATACCTTAAACATGCTTAAATTAATTGACTTTAACAAATTACCAATTTAATATATCAAGGGAGATCTCAATCCGTACAAATACATTATACAACTAACAAATGTATATCACAAAATTGAATCCGGTTCTAAAAAATTACTAACCAATAACCCAAAGTCCCTTTAATCTAATTACTAAAACAAAACTCCGGAATTTCTAATGGTGACTTGATGTGTTCCGGAAATCTATGACTACAGTAAATGATTAAACAAAGATGCAATACATAGGAAAATTTAAAATGATAACAGTAGTTTCTCAGTTGATTCCGAAATGATTCAGGTACATTGAGTGAAAAACTTCAAAGCATTATAGAGGATGAAATACCTGGGATTTGAATTGAAATAGAGCAAAAGAAAAGGTCAGCAACAGCAAGTGAAGAAAACAACAGTTGGCAGCAACAAACAAGCAACAGCAGTAACACTTGAAACTCCAGTACAACTCAAAGACCTCAAACTTAGACGGGAACAGAATTCAGGCAACGACCCAAGATCAATTGGTGAACCAAACAGAAAACAAACGAATGATCTCCAAAGAACTGAACACTCAAAATTCGAAAGAGAACAAAGAACAAAGAATCAATTGAATGTTCTGATTTCTTTTAAAATGTAGTTGTGTCCTCTCTGTGAGTGTGAGTGTTCTGAGTGTGTGCCTGTATGTGTGAATTCCAGAGAGTATGTCTGTGTGTGTGAATGTTCTGCCAGTGAAGCCTCTCTAGGTGTGAATGTATATTCCAGTATGTCTCAATATCTGTGTGTGTTCACTATCAGAGAGTATTCTCAGAGAGTATATCACTGTCTGTTTTTTGTGTCCTTACTGTTTTCCAGGGAGTTCTCTTTTATAACCTACAAATCCCAACCAACAGCCCTTCCTTTTTCAGTTTCAGATCTGTCCAGCACCTATTATTCCCCTTTTTCAAACCTTTTTTCAGCTGTATATTCCCTCTCATGTGCATCCTGATTCTAACAACTGACCAAGCACTCAACAAAGTTAAAAATACTCATTATTATCCTCACATTCTCTGATTATTCCACACTGATTTGTCTAAAGGTGGGATTTATAATTACTCAAATCCTAAAGGTGCAATAGAGATGGAAAACACTGCTGTCCAGCAGGTTTTAAACAACCAGTTCATGTGCAATGCACTCTTTGAATCAGCTTTTGGCTTTCAAACTCTAGACTAAGACAGCTATATCCAAATTAATAACTAACAGAATCAATCAACAAAATCAAGCAAACAAAAGAATAGTTCAATTCAAACAAACATGAACCAATCTGCCCGGGATTCTCAAACAATAAATTCGCGAATTTAAACGACGACATTCGTTAAATCGATCACAACATGTATGATTGACATTCAAACAAACGCAAACACAGTGAATCAGGGAATCTCGGCCAATGCCGGATTTGTGCTCTAATGTTCTAACAAACGAACCTACGAACCTAATCGACGACGTTCGTATAGTCGATTACAACAAACACAATCAATAACACACAATCGATGAACAAGTTTTCATTTTTCAACACTTAAGCCGAGAGAAGAAAAAAAAATGAAAGAATGTTATTCGACTTCAATAAATCGACTCGAATACACACACTTATCAACAAACAACAATCAATCAATTACGATAATCAATCTCAAAAAAACAGTGAATCAAGCAAATTCTCGGCTAGAACAGTCCAAAATGAAGAATTGGCTATTCGACGAAGTATCGAATCGAGTTCTTATTTTATATCGACATCATTCATAGCAATCAATCAAAAACAACAAATCGACCAAATAAAACGGTCCCAAGAGATGAAGAAAAACAGAGAATTGATGAAATCACAACAAAATCAATAACAAACGAAAAACCACTAAAGCGAATGAGTATAATTAAACAAAAATATAGAGAAGAAAAAAAAAAAGAAATACCTTGAAACAAAAGAAATGGAGACTCGGCCGACTTGGGTCTCGTTCATTCGAAGTCAAAAGGACCTTAATTGAAATGTTTTCAAATGAAAACAATCCAATTAAGGTCTATTAGACCCCAATTCCCCTTTGAATTTAAACGAAAAATCCCTAATTCAAATCTAGGGTTCTTGAACTTTGGTTTTGGGGCTTGACGACTTCCGGCCAGATTCGAATCAAACTAACGGGGGTTTGATGATTAGGGAGGTCAGGGGAGTGTTCGGGGTGAGTTCGGACTCGATTGGGGTTGGTTTCAATTTTGTTCAAACCTTCAAAAGAAGATTCGAGACCATGTAAGTTGATTCGAAGCAAATGGTTAGTATATTAGGCTTGAGGGTGGCTAGGTGGTTTCAAAGGTATTAGTTTGGGTGGTCGGCGACGCCGTGCCCCCGGGTTTTGGGCGTGGGGGTAGCCCGGCGGCGGCTAGGGTTCTTGGGGCGTTTGAGTCGTCTCTTAGAGACGATGGGGGGGGGGAAATGAGGGAGTTTACAGGGGTTTGGGTGTTTTGGGGTTAAAAATGAATGAATTAATCCGAACCGTTGGATCAAATGAATCCAACGGTTGAGATCACATGGATAAAAATGAACCGGGCCGTTTTTTGGAAAAGGGTAACGGGTAAGGGGTGTTGGACTGGGCTAAACCGTGTTTGGGCCTGGATTTGGCTAAACTTTTGGGCCTAATCCGATTTCCTCTTCTTTGATTCTTTTTTTTTCTTTTGTTTTTTCCTAATTCATTTAATTTTCTTAATTTATTAAATATTCTAATTATACTACAAAATTAATTAAATTATAAGAAATACTAATTAAGTTATATTAACAATTAACACAATCAATTTAAACATCAATTAAATATAAATCACACAATTAGGCATTTAAATGCTAAAAAATGTAAAAGATGAATTATTTCCTTTTTTTTTATGATTTTCGTTTTCGTAAGATAAAATTAATTACTCCTAATTTCAAACTAGATGAGAAATGTAAACACGACATATTTTTGTGTTATTATTTTTTTTTATTAATTTAAACACATACAATTACGTATATACAAATGCAAACAAATACCAAAAATAACACAAAAATTCACAAAAATTCATACCATAAAATAGACAATTTTTTTTGTTTTGATTTTGTGGGAGTAATTCATTCATGAAATGCACTTGTGGTTCACGACACTCTTTATTTAACCTTGTTCAAATATGGAGTCGGGTCACATGAAATGCACCCCCGATTCCTTTAATCTAATTACGTCGTTTAAAGAATAACGAACCAATTTCCATAATGTGACAACATCGTGCTCAACTATAACCAATTCGAGTAAACATACGAGTAGCTAACTAAGTGAGCAAATTCAAGACTATGGTGAACAATTACATAAACAACGGAAGCATAACTAGTTGGCGAGCATATGAAGGATTAGTCATTTTTATTAGCTAACTTCGACATTGCATGTTCAACAAAATCATATATTTACAAAAATAGTCTGAACCATACGAAACTAAATCAAATACGAAACACTCCAAAATATTAGCGAGAAGAACAATATCGGAAAAGAACATGCACCTTTATTTATGCATATTTTTTCAACGTAGACAACGAGAAAACGAACCTTTTATGACGATCTCGAACCTCGACCTCTCCGGACAGAACTCGAATCAAACGACGACCTCGACTGAAGTTATACCTCGTCGGACGACGAACAACGACGGAGGGAGCTGGTGGTTTTTCGTTACCTCTTACTGTTTGTGTATTGTCTCCTAAAAAAAATGCAACAACCGAACAGTCCCCAACCGTGTCTCCCGTGTGTTTTCTCTCTATCTCTGTATATGTTTTTCCCGTTTTTTCTCCTTCTTCAATCTTCTTTTCTTTCTCTTCTTCTTTTCTTCTTTTCTTTCTCTTCTTCTTTTCTTTTGTTTTTCAATAGTTTTCGTTTTCTCTGTTTTCCAAATCCCTTTCTTTGTTTTCAATCCTTTTTCCCGTTTTTTCAATCTCTCTGTTTCATTTCTTTCTACTTGTTTTTCAAAATCCTTTCTCCCGTTTTTTCCATCAATTCAGCCGTTCTCTCTTCTTCTTTTTAAAGAAGAAGAGTATAGTATTTTTATTTATTTATTTATTTATTTATTTAATCCTTTTGCTGCCGTGCCTTTCTTCTTTTTTTTTTCTTCTTGTTTTTATCCCTTTGTCTTTTTCTTCTTGTCTTTGTTCTTATTCCCCATCCATTATGTATTGTCCCCCTTAGTGTAGTGGACTCGGTTTATTACGGGCTAGGTCCGAAAATTATAAAACCGGGTAGTTTGAACCCGAATATTATTCTTCGCCCGGAACCGAAAATGGTGTTATTTAATTAATCCTAGGTAATCAAAATAACTATAATACTTATAATAAAAATAAAACTATTTTTTTATATTTTTCAAGTTTAAAATAACTACAAAATATTTATGAAACTATTTTTTTATTATTTTCGTTTTTATAAAACGATAAAAATATAAAGTACTATTTTTATATTTTTTCAAGTTTAAAATAACTACAAAATATTAATGAAACTATTTTTTGTTATTTTCGTTTTTTTATAAAAAGATAAAAAATATAAAGTACTATTTTTGTATTTTTCAAGTTTAAAATGACTACGAAACATTAATAAAACCATATTTTGTTATTTTTCATTTTGAGGTAAAAATAAAGTAAAAGAGTCAAATTTAGCTAAAATAGCTATATTAAAACTAAACTAAATATTTTACGCTAAAAATATAGAAAATCTCGGGGAGGGTCAAAAATCACGTGTTTACAGTTGCTATGTTCCTCGTGAAGTGAGTTCATTGAAGAGCTTTTATATGATGAAGTATTGACCTATTAGTGGTTCCAAAGTTATGATAAGAACCATGTTCTATTGTACGTTAGCATGTTGGGTAGTATGGAATTTGAAGTGAGAATCAAGGTTGCAGCTCGGCATGGACAAGGATGTCCCAAGCTCGGATGATCAGAAAAGGAGTTTCGACGTTTAAAGTAGGTTGGTATTGTCTTCAGTGTCACCTGATATTGGTGTTTTTTTTAAAAAGGGCTTGTATCATGGTTAATGATTCTTGGTCGCTTTTTGACATTGTTGCGGCCGGAGGTTTGGATGTACGGACCCGTTATGTGTTTTGAAAGGTTGTGGGAGCGTGTCCCATAAGAAGATTGTATAAGTGTGACATGTGATCACTTGATTGGTTAAATATTTAAACCAAGTATGAGGATGGTGGTAATACCATTAATTTGATAATTTATGCCTGGAGGGCACTCTGGTTATTGGGTTATGGATTGTGGAGGTTCGCTCTAGTTAAGAGGGTTGTCGTTATATGTTATGAGCAGAAAGGAGGGTTATTATGGACCATGAAAAGGTTATTAGCCTAGTCAGTGCAATTAGAATTGGCTTGAGGTCGCTGGATGGATTCAAATGTGAACATGGGCTCTATATCAGGCCAAACGTGTTCATTTCCGTTATGCGCTCCTTGTGGAGGAGTAGCCAGGGTGTTATTTTATTGTCAGATATTTCATGTAGTGATACATTACGCCATTTGAGTTGTGAGACGGCTTGAGAAATTGATTATGTGTTGAGGATCTGCGTAGAAATGGTGTTATCTGAGCCAAATGGCTCTTGAGATTCAGATTTTATGTCGCACCTCAGTTGTGCTTGAGTTTTGTAGCTTATGGCGCTATATGTTCCCTTAGGGATAGTAATATGCACTTAGCGTGCTTGTGATTGAAATTCGATATTTTATCATAATGACAAAATTTAGCTCGATGTGCAATCTCCTTATGTGGGATCTATGTATGGATCGGGTGGCACACCGCCATGGTTATGATTTCTCGGATCGGGTTACGCGCTGCAACAATGTGATGCTCAGTACAAATTCCCATATCTATTTGTTGTGTTTTGTTTTCCTATTTTATAAAGGAAGCTCATAATAGCTATACGCCCACGTCGCATGCGTGATTTGCGAGCGAGGTAATTGAAATTCCTTTTCAAAGTTCATTTTCCTTTTTGTATCGCATTCTACTTGGTAGCCTATTGGCACATTATGGCATCATATGAGACTTTTGGTCATGTCGGGGTGGCTTATTACCTGAGTAGTTTGTTCTGGGTGAGACGAGATTGTTGTATTTAGGATCAGTGCAATCTAATTATGTGAAATATATTAAGGAGCAAAGACCATTATTTGGTACAGAATGAGGTAATGTTTCTTGTTAGAAGTATAGACTCAATGATTGGTCTCGGCAACTGATTATGAATTTTTGCACCATCTATTCTGTTGTGGTAGCATTGTAAGGGTTAGAGTAAGACTTGGGTATGTCATGGGGTGCAATAGGAGTATCAGGTTCGTGGAATTTTGACTAAGTTGATCAGAAAATGTTATTATGGTCCGGTGAGTAAAGTGACGCTAGGTGTGAATTCAGCAAATTTATGCATCCATGTTTGGGTACATCGTGCGGTGATTGATATGGTGATCTTATGTTGGAAACAGGTCGGACATAGAATTCCCGATGTTGGAATTGGGCTCTAAGGCTTATTTGCTTGAATAAAAGGGAATATCTTCAGAACTGATCGAGATGATGTGCTCAACTGAGTTGTGGTAGCACGGGAAAGTGCATGAGAAGTTAAACAGTAATTTCAGAATACTTCAGTGTAGTTCTCAGCACTTTCGAGGACGAACGTATGTTTAAGTGGGAGAGAATGTAATGACTCGACCGGCTATTTTGAGCCCTAATTCATTGCTCAACAGTCTGAGGCCCTAATCAACTTTATTTCAGGTGTTATGACTTGTACGCGTGGTCAAAATTGAATTTTGGGAAGTATGGGGCTGATTTGGGAAGAGAATTCTCATTCCGGAAGCTTAAAATTAAAAGAATTAACTAGGATTGAAGTTTTGAGTAAACTACCTCAGAATCGGGATCTGAAGGTTCCAACAAGTTTGTATGATGATTTCGGACTTAGGGGTTATGCCCATTTTGGGCTTTGGATAACCTAGGAGCATTTTGTTGACTATTGTGGAAGTTAGCATTTAGGAATAAATTTCATAAGTTTGGCTTGAAATGCATTTCAGTTTTATCGATATTCGTTTGGGATTCCGAGTCTGCGAATAGCTCTATATGGTGATTCTAGAGTTGGGAGCGCAATCAGAAATGAATTCAGAGGTCCGTATGTCATTTTGGAGTACTTTGGCTAAATATAGAAATTTGAAGGTTTTTTAGAAGTTTGACAGGAAGTTTTTTTTTTGATATCAGGGTCGGCATCCGATTCTGGAAGTTTCAGTAGTTTTATAATGTCGGGTATGACTTGTGTGCAAAATTTTAAGTCAATCGGATGTGATTTGATAGGTTTAAACATCAAAAATAGAAGTTAGATATTCTAAAGTTCATTAAGTTTGGATTTGATGTCGATTCATGATATCAGTGTTGTTTAGGTGATTTGAGGCTGTGAGCAAGTCCCTGTTATATTTTTAGACTCGTACAAGTGTTTCGTTTTGAGCCCGGGGGGCTCGGGTGAGATTCGGGATAGTTTTGGAGTGAATTGCTAAGAATTAGGACAACAGCATCTGGTGTTATCGAAATTGCGATGCTTGGCTCACAAATGCGACCTCGCGTTTGCGAGTTACTTCTCGCATTTGCGAGCTTGGGATCTAGGGTGAATGTTCGCAGTTGCGATTTGGGCGGTAGGAATCGCGAGGCTGTGATCCACGCATTTGCGAAGCTTTTGTCGCAAATGTGACATCACATTTGCGAGGTCTAGTTCGCATTTGCGAACCTGGGGGGCTAGGGGACCGTTCGCATTTGCGACATTTTGGATCACTTTTGCGAGACCTGAAGGGTTCGCATTTGCGAAGCCCTTATTGCATTTGCGAAGTTGGCCAGTTCAGTCGGGAGTCACATTTGCGATGAAATGTTCGCTTTTGCGAAGTCGCACTTGTGATCCCCCTGTTGAAAATGCGACATGTGAAGGCTATCTCCAGTTATTAAATTCGAAACTTAGCCCATAGGTGAGTGATTTAGTTATGTGCTCCTATTAGTGGAGGCTACGTACGCACGAGGTGACGAGAGTCCATGTATAGCTACTATTATGTTATTGTCCGGGTAGTCTAGGACCCAAGAGCATGCTATACTTGGAATAATTGCAATCGTATTGACAACTTGTATTGCTTAAATCACATTGAACTAGTAAGTGAATTTCTAAAGGATTAAACTTCATTTTTCTTAAATTGTTAAAAGAGAATTGGCTTTTATTTGGATAAATGTTCCCCGATATGTTCCTAATTGGCTATTCAAGAATGTATTTCGATGTGTACATGCGTCGCACGTAGGGCTGTCCGGTGGGCCGGTCCCGGGCCTAAACGGGCCTGGCGGGCCGGTCCCGGGCGGTCCTGGGCTTCGTGGGCTTTTTTCTGGCGGTCCCGGGCCTGGCGGTCCTGGTGGTTAAGACCGGCCCGTGACGGGCCTAAGCCCACGTGGTCCCGGGCCTGGCGGGCCGGGCCTGGCGGGCTTCGTGGGCTTCGTGGGCTTCGTGGGCTTTTAATTAAAAAAAAATTATTTAATAAGTATATATTAAGTATATATATATATATGTTAAGTATATATATATTAAGTTTATATAAGTTAAGTATATATATATATATATATATATATATATATATATATATATATATATATATATATATATATATATATATATATATATATATATATATATATATATATATATATATATATATATATATATATATATATATATATATATATATATATATATATATATATATATATATATATATATATATATATATATATATATATATATATATATATATATATATATATATATATATATATATATATATATATATATATATATATATATATATATATATATATATATATATATATATATATATATATATATATATATATATATATATATATATATATATATATATATATATATATATATATATATATATATATATATATATATATATATATATATATATATATATATATATATATATATATATATATATATATATATATATATATATATATATATATATATATATATATATATATATATATATATATATATATATATATATATATATATATATATATATATATATATATATATATATATATATATATATATATATATATATATATATATATATATATATATATATATATATATATATATATATATATATATATATATATATATATATATATATATATATATATATATATATATATATATATATATATATATATATATATATATATATATATATATATATATATATATATATATATATATATATATATATATATATATATATATATATACTTAACATATATATAAACTTAATATATATATATACGTAACATATATATACTTAACACATATATACTTAACACATATATATATAATTTAACTTATATATATACTTCTTAACTTATATAAACTTAATATATATATACTTAAGTTAAGTACTTAAAACAACAACAACAACAACTACCCAGTATGTTCCCACAAATTTGTGGGAACATACTGGGTAGTTGTTGTTGTTGTTGTTTTAAGTACTTAACTTAAGTATATATATATTAAGTTTATATAAGTTAAGAAGTATATATATAAGTTAAATTATATATATATGTGTTAAGTATATATGTGTTAAGTATATATATGTTAAGTATATATATATATTAAGTTTATATATATGTTAAGTATATAGGGTTGCTCTGATGGTAAGCAAATATATATATATATATATATATATATATATATTAAGTTATATATATGTGTTAAGTATATATATTATATGTATATGTATTAAATAGATATATATTATGTATTAAGAGATAAATCAAACAATTGTGTAATAATTTTTATTACTAAAAATGACATATCTTTATTAGTCTTCTCCCCCCAATGGAATGAGCACAACAAGGTACTAATACCACCATAAAAAGGAAAAAAAACTAAATAAGATGTGCCAAAGTACAATTTACAACACAATCTACATATCTCTAACAAATCTCATAAATCCTTCAAGATTTGGAGGAGGTTCCGTTGGCGGTGGTGGAAAAGAAGCTTGTTCATCACCACTTCCCGGCGAAGTAGCATCCTCAGCAAGCTTTGCAATCATTTCTTCGTAAGCTTCATCCACATCCGGTTGTGATTCTGCAAGTCCAAAGTTTCTTCTTTCCGAGCGGATCCAATCTCTAAATAGCACCGACTTCTCCAAGCTCTCCCTCATAGATGCTCTATGATCTCCTATTTGAAGTCTTGCTTGGCTGAAGGCGCTCTCTGATGCAACTGTTGAAGCTTGAATAGATAATATATCGCGAGCCATCCTTGCAAGAACAGGAAAATATTTTTCCCGTAACTTCCACCATTCCAAAAGCTCAAAACTCCCGTCTGGATTCTCCTTCTCTAGTCCCTGCGACAAATAAACTTGAAGCTCATTTAGTTGGGAAGATTCATCAAAATTATCTCCTTGAGAACCCCTAAACTCCGTCCAAGATTTAAGTGCCTTCAAGCCCGCGGCTCTTTTGGACGACTGTGAAGTAGACGAAGCAGGGTTGAAACATTTGGCCTAGAATTTTGTAAGGCTTGTTGGTATGCATTATAAATTGTTTGAGTATTAATTTTAATGGATGCTTTTGCATCTGCAAGAGTAGCACGTTCTTCTACCGTAAGATCTAAAGCGTTATAAATATTTGTATACCAAAAATGAGGACCTCCTAATTTCATTGTAGGGTTTAAAAATGTTGCTACACCATAAATAGGAGGGATAGGGAAAAAATATTTTTTAAATTTTTCTTTCATTGCATTTATAGCAAGTTCATAAATAGGCCCACCCTCGTTATAATCCACAAATAATGCACATAATGCTGCAATATAAACTAAACAATTAGAAATAGTTGGATAATATTGTCCGGAAAATACATTTGTAGCAGTGTGAAAATGTTCTAAAAAATCTATAAGAGTTTTAACATTAGTCCAATCTTGGGTTGTAAGCATTTCATCATCATCCACACCTCCAACCCGAGCATTGAACGTTGCATTAATAGGATTCCTATATTCGTAAGCAACTACTAAACTTTCGTACATATAATTCCACCTAGTGGGGCAAGGTTTAGGAACCTTTCTTTCTCTAAGGCCATATTCATCACATTTTTTATAATACTCCCTAAGTCTACTTATGCGGTTAGAATAAAAAAGCCAATTAAGAGCCATTCTAACCTTTTCAATTTCTACATTTAAAATTCGCATACCATCACCGACAATTAAATGATAAATATGACAAATACATCTAACATGAAATATATTACTAAATGGAGGATTTAATGTGTTTGTAAGAATGCCTACTGCACTAGTGTTACTAGAAGCATTATCCATAGAAATTGACATTATTTTATCATTAATGCAAAAATATCTACAAATATCACCAACAGTGTTAGCGATAAACTTACCTGTGTGACGGGAGTTAATTATTCTATACGCAAGAATGCGTTTTTGCATTATCTACGCCTCGTCAATCTCATAAATCCTTCAAGATTAGGTAGTCACAATCATTATTACTTCTACCAATATCGGTGGTAATAGAAATTCTATTAGTTATATGACTAAATAAATAACGCAAATATTGTTCGTATTCATGTTTAAATTTATATATATCGGCCTTCACTGTTGCACGAGGCCAACCTTTATAAGTAGGATTAAAAACTTTTCTAATATAATGCACAAAATTAGGATTAGAAGGAAAAGTATACGGCAAACACATAACGGTAACCATCTTTGCTAATTCTTCCCTATCTTTATTTGGATCATAATATAATATACCTCCGGTGACAGTGTTAATTCCAGGTTGAACTAGATTAGAACCTGTACTAGGGTTACCCGCATTTTCTACACTTGTCCCCTCTAGCAGTGCTTTTAATCTGTTATATTTAGCTTTTTCAGTAGGGTGTGTTTGTATGTGCCTAGTCAAACTACCCGTGCCACTACGGTCTCCGGTAAATTTATGCACCAATAATTTTTTACAATAATTACATTGAGCCTTATTTTGATCTCTTAATTGACTAAAAAATTTCCAAACTAATGACGTTTCTTGGCGTTTAGAAGATTGTCTATTAAAAGTAGGTGTTTGCACAGGTGGGTGTTGTGGTGCATCGGTTGGGTTATTAGCTGGACTAGTAGGTGTGTCATCTAAATCCGGTTGGGTTTCATCTACATCCTGTTGAGTTTCATCAAAATCCTGTTGGGTTTCATCAAAATCCAATTGCCTATGAACTTGTAAATTAGGATAAAGAGCAGTCATAATTTCATTATCTAGTTGATCTTCTCGTGAAATATTATGACAAAATTCAGTATCGCTAAATTGAAAACAGGGATTATCACTATCAAGAATAATTGGACCACTAGGACGGGTATGTCGGGGAACCTGGGGGGAAGGTTAGTTGGTTGACGACTACTTTCACCCATTTTAGCTTTTCCCTTAGCACTAAACATTTTTTTCAATGAAAATGCCATTTTAATTATAATTATGCAAACAAAATCACACAAAATATATTATTAAAAATTAAGAGTTGGAACGACTTTACCGAATTGATGAACTTCTTCAAAATTGAAAATTGCAAATTGTTGAAGACTTGAATACTTCAATTCACCAACTTCACAAAATTTCACAAAATTTGAATAATAATATAAGCAATTGAGAGAGATTGAGAGAGATTAAGATAGATTGATGAATTGGTGAGTTAAAATGAAAGAATGGGGGGTATTTATAGTTGAGAATTGGGAAAAAGTGTAATTATATAAAGTTTGAGGTTATATTAAAGTTTGGGGACCATTTGGCTAAATTTTAAAAAGTAAAAACGGCTAAATTGAGGCTCCAACGGCTATTTTTGAAAATTTGGCCGTTGGGCCATTTTTTAAAAAAAAAAATTTAATTTTTTTAAAAAACTTACCGTTAGGACCGCTAAGGCCCGCCAGGCCCGCCTGGACCGGCCCGGGACCGCTAGCCGGTCCCGGTCTTCGCGGTCCCGGTCTCACGGGCTATTTGTATAGGACCGGCCCATGACGGTCTTTTAAGCCCACCTGGGCCCGGCACGGTAGGACCGGCCCGCCAGACCGCCAGGACCGCGGTCCCGGTCCGGGCCCGGTCCTGAACCGACCCACCAAGCAGCCTTAGTCGCACGTACGATTCACGAGTAGGGTATTTGTTTATTTTATGTTGATCGCGTCGCAGGATAGTTCCTGAGCGGGATAATAGATGTATCTATGGTTTGAGCCGTTTGACCCTCGGCAGTGCACAATTTACATTTATGTTGGAGCGGGCCGTCAACCTCTGCATGATTTGCGCGTGATACTTTGCTTGCCTGAGAATTTTAATGTTGATATTGCTTTTTTATGGCCTGATATAAATTGATAAAGATAATTAGAAGTAAATCTTAAAAATCATTTATTATTTGTTAAAGGTATTTACCTGTTTTCCATCTTTGTATGTTAGAACTGCTTGATAAATCCAACATTCCTTACATTTTATTATATTATTAATTGACCACTAGCAAGTGTTAAAGTTGACTATCTCGTCTCTACTTCTTTGATATTAGACGGGATACTCATTGAGTACACGTTGATTATGTACTCATACTACACGTCTGTGCATTTTTGTTGCACAGTTATATATAATTCTAGCATCCTACTAGGCGTAGAAACACGGATAATTCTAGGACTAGGTGAGCTGTATTTCCTCGAGGCAACCCGCAGCTAGTATAGTCTTTCTCGGGATTTTATTGATTTTCTATCCAATTGTATTTCGGACAACTGTACTTTATTTGGTCATCCTTAGAAATTGCTCATGTACTAGTGACACGGGGTTCTAGGAGGATTTTAGATTATTAAATGCTAAGGTTTTGTTTAAGACTTCACGCTTATTTCTGTAAATTTTATTATTTGTTATCTAATGTATAAACAAAAATGATTTCAGACAATACGAAAATTGGAATTTTGTTAAGTATTTTGGTTGGCTTGCTTGACAGCACTGTCCGGCGCCATCGCGGCTCTCAGTGGATTTTGGATCGTGACACCATCGACTGGCACACATTAAATGTTGGGGAAACTGTAATGACGAGACCATTTGTTTACCTCCGCTCCTTACATCATGGTGTATCAAGGTGAAGATTAAGGTCTTAAATTGTTTAATGTCACTACTCTCCAGAAAGCTAGGGGATTATCTATATACAGTCAAAATCGGGCTTGCCCTTTTGGTGCAACCGATCGAGGTTGGAGCATGAGAAGTCAATGATTGATTTTGATTTATATCAAACAATGGTGTGGAGTTAGATTTTCAAACTCGAGATGCTAAGAACGATTAAGGTTGAGACTGACCAAAATTCAGACCAACCAAGATCGGGACCGAATAAGATGGAGATCGAAGGAAGCTTATTGTGTCGAATAACTGAAAGACAAAATATCCCCAGTTAGATTTACCAAGAGTAGGACTCCCCTACTATATACAGGGGGTTTGATTATTTGTAAAGAATATCATATTCATGTTACATAAAGGAGTGTAACATCTTTTCACCACATCCTATCTACTCATTAGACTACCTACCATTTTTCCTCCAAGCAGTATTCTTACAATTCTCCACCACAGGGCTATACCCTGCTTCCTCCACATGATCTTACAAAGAGTTACATGGGTCCATCGAGCCACCAGTCATAGGACTATGTGATGATACGCCCATCGTCTACTCCATTTGCTTCATCACCAACTGAATCGCATTCATCTAGATTTCAGTCAACTGGATTGCAACAGTAGTCTAGATCGCAACAGGGGTCTAGATCGCAGTAGGGGTGTGGATCACAACCATCTTCATTAGCGACCCTGTCTCCCTCTCGACGGGGTTCGTATCCTAATATTTTTAGTCTTTGCCTTTGGGATAGTAGTGGTGAGCCATATGCCTACCCTTTTGCGCATGCTTCAGATTCATCGAAGGAAGATGATCCAGAGTAACTACGGTATGATCGTTATCATATGATGATCATCATGCCTGAGGGTAATGGATAAGATTTATTTATTACTTATTTATTTTTGTTGAATTATAATAGCTAATCTTGTTTATTTAATGTAGTTGCGATGTCGCAGATTCGTACCTAATCATTACACTACAAAGATAATCACCGAAGTTCTTGGCCGATTGTATGATGCACCCTATGCGACTTGGAGTGAATTTCCATCGGAGCTCGTACAAGAGATTTTCAACAAATTTAAGGTTTTAATACAATTCTTATCTATTTAAGTGTTATATTAACTATATTTTTATCTAACGTTACACACTTCATTTGCAGACTAAGTATTTTTGGGAGGACTGGCATAACAGTGCCATTCATGGAAATTTTGAGTTCAAATAGCGTAAATGACTATCTGATTCCTTTTATTCTACTCGGGCGACGGCCAAGAAGACTTCATGGGTTCTGCTGCACATATGTGAGGATCTGCTGAGGCAATGGACCACTAAAATGTTCGAGAAGAAGAGTGAACATGAAAAGAAGAAGGCCCGAGCATCTGAGAAGGGTGGCTCCTTACACAGCGTGGGCGCAAAGAGCATGGAAACTGCAATGAGACTACTGATAATTTTTTAAAATATTTAATTCAATTTTGATCAAACTATATTTATATATTTTAACTTAGTTAACATGTTTTATTATATTTGTAGGAAAAAAATGTGGGAGGAAGATGACTCAAGATGAGTTCTTCATTGAGGCTCACATTCAGAAGACAAAGGCAAAGATAGATCTATGTAGATGGGTGGAGGACCAGGCAGAGACTACATATATAAGTTTCATAACTACTATAACTGGAAATTAATGTTTATAATATTATATAGTTATTAACTTTTTATCTTCTAAATAAAGAGTTGCTACAAGATTAATCTGGAGGAGTACACTCATAGCTTGCCACCGAATGAGCAAGGTGAGTGACCACCCATTTCAGACGATGAAGCGTAGAAGATATGGTTGGATGTTGTCGGTGATCCTGAAAAAGGGATAGCATATATCCTTTAAGAGATATCATTTCCGCGCTACAGGTCTGAATTGCAAGGTATAGTGATTCCCGCCTAAGGCGAGACAATTAATAGGTTGGCTCTCTCGTTTGTAGAGAAGAAGATCTCATAGCTGATAGTAGAACTTGAACAAACAAAGGATAAAGAACAAAAGAGAGATAAGCAATTTGATACCCTTCAAGTTCAGCTAGAAAAGAGAGACCAACAAATTAATCTCCTTCAAGATCAGCTTGCTAATCTTCTAGCTAGTGGTGCTTTCCTCATTCCCCGGCTTCGCGAACCTTCCCCAAATACTAACCCTTTTCGTCATGATACTTCAAACCATGCCGACAATGAAGCTTCTAGTAGTAAAGATGGAGATGATGCGATGCAAAATACTCATTGAATGGTATGTATTGCTAAACAAAGTCTTGAACTTGTGAATATTTTAGTTGGGAATAGTTTTGAATGATGATTGTATTGGTGATATTATTTTGTTATTGAATATTTATATAGTTGTTGTTGTGATTGGCCTTGTTGATATTGTGGTTGTTATTAGCATTGTTGTTGTGGTTATGGTTGTTATAACGTTTGTTGTGGTTGTTGTTGGTTAACTATTGTTGCTGTTATGATTGTTGTTGGTTAATTGTTGTTGTTGTTGGTAAATCGTGGTTGAATGGTAGCAATGCATTGCTGCCATTATAGGGTAGATATTGGTTGTAATTCGCAATTGGTATAACTTAAAAGCAAGTATATTCTGCTAGGTTATACCCTAGAAAACTGACCAACTCGGGTCGGAATTCTCGTATTAAAATCCAGAAATTCATAATTTTCAACCTACTTTGGTCGGTAATTTCAATGTAAGATCTGCAGAAATTTGAGATTTCCGACCGAAGTCAGTCGGAAATAACTTTTTAATATTATTTAAGTATTCCGACTGATTTCGGTCAGCCTTTTAAAATTTACAAAAAAATGCAAAATTATTGTATATTTATAATTTCTATCGAAGACAATCGCTATTTTGAAAAATAAATAAAATATACTTAAAATAATACCGACCAATTTCGATCGATATATTTATTTTTACAACAAAAGTTATCATTCAAACAGGTCAACCAATAAACCTACCGACTTCGGTCGGAAAATTGTGACAGTCTTCGGTCGCAATACAATAGCGATCACTATTGTTCTGACGAATTAAACTGGTCGAAAAACGGTCAATTTTTGTATAACTTCGACCAATTTGATCGGTTTTGTTGGACGATTCTTGATAGTTTTCTAGTTGTGTGAGTTCACTGTCTCTTGTCCAGCTATTGTTTGGCCCAATATTTAAGCAGTAGGCTAGTGCTAGTAGCTATCTTGGATAATAACTTATAACACAAACACTCTCTCTCTCAATTATTTGTGGACTTTATAAACTCAATTATTGTCCTTGAGTAAATCAAAAACAGAAAAGGAAACTCCAATATTATTGTCTTAATCATGAAATATAATATAGATCTGTCGACATCTTTTATGTGCCTTTCCTTTTGTTTGGGGAGCGGCGAGGGACCGGATGGGATTAGGTGCGACTTGAGAGGCGGCTATAAAGGGAGACTTGAGGGCGGCTAAAATTTTTAACACGGAACATACAAATACATATACATATATAACCACTAAAATTGAAATTTAATCTTATATTTAAATGTACAATGAGTTTGGTTTTAAAAACCTTAAATCCCGCAACTTGATGTGAATTGGGTAGGTTAAATTTGCTCCATCCATAGATCTTCCAACAAGTATAATAGTTTTTTTTTTCTCTATAGTAATATCCCAAGATTGAGAAGTACTATATATATCCTTCAAAAACAAAGTAAAACATATAGAAGAAGTGAAATATATATATAGAGAGAGAGCCATGGTGAAGAAAAATAACAATGTTTTAGTTGTAATTTGGATGATAATAGTACTCATGGCAGTCTGTTTCTACACTGCAAATGCAGAGTCTTGCTCTGAGTTTTGCTCCAACAGCTGTTCTTTCTGCAATGTTAGGCCTCTCTATGAAGATTGCTGCATCAACAGATGCTGCCCATCCTTGGGTGAATCTCTCCTTAATATCCTCCGCCCCAACTGAGCTAATTAAGTTTTCTTTGCTATTAATAAATAAAGTAGGGTTCATGCCAAACCCTAAATTCCCTCTTTCCCTCCATACCCCCACAAGAGGTGAAAGACTGGTTGATGGTTTAATTAAAGGAAAAAAACTATGGATGATAGAACTTCTGTGTTATATCTACCTTAATAAATCTGTAACAAATTGTACTTCCGTGTTAGTGCAGTTGTACCATTCTACTCGTCATGTATGTTCAAAATGATTGGAAGATAACGTCCATATTCTCTTCGTATTAGTGTGGGCGGATTCACGTTTAGTAGTAAGCACCCATTGTGTTTGGCTTAGATTCTGTGTATATACATGCGAAATTAATGGAAAAATGACATTAAAAAGGAATGAACACCCACCAATTAAAGTCTGTTGAGAAAGTCACCCCGTAATTGGAATTGGTGTAATTATTTGGTAAGTAGTTACACAGCCTAGTACTTACTCAGTTGTATAATTACGATGATTTGTTTATTTGTCATAGTGTAAATACAATGTAATTATAAGTTTATTGCTTGGTTGCACAAGTGTAATTACACAGTTAGATTAAAGTTTAAATTAAGTAATTATCAAAACTTAAAAGTGAATATAATAAATATATGCCTATAAACTTTAATAAGTATAAATGATATTTTGGTATTTAAGATGTATATTTTTTGTGAATATACATTAATAAGTAATCATATATTTATCAATAATATTATAAAAATAATTTATCTATATATTTTAAATTAATAATATTTAGTTTAGATACGTACAAAAATTAAAAAATATACATTTTTTTTGTAAGACATGAAATTCATATTTGATAAAATAAATTAATATTTATAAGTATAACATCATAACATTATTCACATGTTTGACAAGACTGATCTATCAATTTTCACTAAAAAATGGACAACATGCGATGTGAGTTAATACTAGTAAAATAAGTAAATTAGAACCATCACTATAACACAATTTCAAAATTCAAAAATATTATTTAGCATATGTCAAATTCCAACATAATAATAGTAAGTTCCATTATAATTTTAGATTGGAAAACATAATAATTTTATAATTACATTAACAATGAAATCTCATTTTAATTATATCACTCACTATATGACAAGTTTGTAAATGACTCATTATTTATAATATTAGGAGGTGTAGTTTTAAAAAATAGAATAATAAAATAAATAAAATAAAATATAAGCAATTACATGAAATAACAAGAAACAAAAGATAAATAATGTATAAAGAAAAATATATTTTAAAATTTTAAAAGAAATTGAAAGTAAAAATAAGATTACAAAATTGAAATAAAAGAAATAAAAAGTTATAAATAAAATAAATTAAAATAAAAAGGAAAAGGAAATAAAATA
Organism: Nicotiana noctiflora; assembly: GCA_032618575.1. Taxonomy (NCBI): domain Eukaryota; kingdom Viridiplantae; phylum Streptophyta; class Magnoliopsida; order Solanales; family Solanaceae; genus Nicotiana; species Nicotiana noctiflora. The sequence continues at coordinate 27,543 of JASVEL010008774.1, read as the reverse complement.
AAAAATAAGCTTAAAATTACACAGTGCAATTACCATCAATTCTCACCTCCCCTTGAGAATTGGAAAGTATAATTACACCACTTCAATTATACCCAATTTTATGCTAATCAAGCAATTACTTGGCCAAACAAACATGCCAAACTGAATAATTACACCCAATTATACTCAAATTCAATTTTTAGGTGGCTTTCCGAACATGATCCAAAAGCTATGTGCTTTGATTTAGATATTACATTGTAGGCACTTGATTTTGTTTGTTTCGCGGGATCGAAACTGATGTGAGGCATTGGCGCTTTTTGTGATTGCCATTGTTTCTTTATATCTCTGTTAATTCCCCATCGCCCCCCTTTTTCTAATTAAATTCGCTCATTTTTCTTTCTTTTATCGAAAAATACATACTATATTTAAATTCCTTTTACACACTTATTAAACACGGAAATAATACTATGCACCAAAACTTTTAAAAGTGTGTTAATTACACACCTCTTTTGCCATGTGTCACACGCATGTATTACACATAAAAGAGACACGTGAAAATAACAAAATTCATCCGAGATGAAAGTTTTTTAATTTTCCCCCTTTTTTTAACTATTTTCTTTTTAAATTAAAGAAGAAAAAAATGTAAACCATGTCTTCTTCCCAACCCCAAACCCTAGCGTCCCCCCCCCCCCCCACACTCCCTTCTCATTTTGTCTTCTTCCCCCACCTCCATCAATTATCCTGGTTTTGTTTAACCCTCGTGTTTCGTCTCTCCAACCACATGGCTAAGAAGAAAAGTAGAGTCATTGAGTCTTGTAAAAGTCACCATTATTGACCTTATGAAAAAGCTTGAAAATTTAATCGGGCCTTGTTGATTTTTGTGGTAACCTAGAAAATTAGTTTGAATTCTTGATTATTATTGAATAAAAATTTACTTAGGTGATTAATTTTGATAAAATTCAAAAAACACCATTAACAAATCTGAAGCTTGCGTTTGATGATGTTAAAATTTGTATAAGGATTTGGGATGGATGATGTTAAAAATCGGGCAAAGAGTTGAATATATAGTTAGGGAAGAAGGTGCTTATAGTAAAAGGGTTGGTGGTAGTATAGTAGTAGTGGAGAAGATGATGAAGTTGGAAAGAATAGGAAGGCGTAGGGTTTTTTCTTTTCTGTATTTTTTTCTTTGGAAAGAGGAGGGGAGGGGGTGGGGGGAGGCAGAGATTTTTTTTCAATTTTTTTCGATTTATGACACGTGTCAGATGCTGATTCGCGCTTGTAATAGCAATCTTTAATCTGATATGGTCAAATATCGAAGTGGTGTGTAATTGACACACCTTTAATAGTTTTTGGTGTATAATATTTAAGGGTGTATTCTGGGCCGGTCCCGGGCCTAAACGGGCCTCGCGGTCCCGGTCCCGGTCGTGGCGGTCCCGGTCCTAAACGGTCCCGGGCCTGGCGGTCCCGGGCCTGGCGGTCCCGGTCTTCGTGGGCTTGGTGGGTAAGACCGGCCCGTGACGGGCCTAAGCCCACATGGTCCCGGGCCTGGCGGTCCGGGCCTGGTGGGCTTCGTGGGCTTTTAATAAAAAGAAAATTTATTTAATAAGTATATATATGTTAACTATATATATGTTAAGTGTATGTATATATATATATATATATATATATATATATATATATATATATATATATATATATATGTATATGTATGTTAAGTATATATATGTTTAGTATTTATATATGTTAAATTTATATATTGTAACGACCCGGCCCGTCGTTACGGGAATTACCACCCCGTTACCTTGCATTTACATACATTATGCTTTTAAATCAGTATTAGAATATATCGGGTGAGTTAGGAGTGATTTGGATTGAAAATGAAACAAATAGCATGTTTGAAGAAAAGCTTGAATATGAAAAGTCAACCAAGAGTTGACTATTGAGTTAGAGTGCTCGGAACCGGATTCTGATGATTCGACTAGTTCCGGGGGATCATTTATGACTTAGGAGAACAATCGGAATTGAATTCGGAGGTCCGGTGTAGTTTTAAGCTTGAATTGGCGAATGTTGAATTTTGGCGAAAACCGGATGGTAGGTGATATTTTGATCCGGGGTCGGAATGGAATTCCGACAATTTCTGTAGCTTCGTTATGTGATTTTGGATATGTCTGCAAATTTTCAGGTCATTCGGACATCGTTTGATCGGGTTTTGGATCGAATGTTAGTTTTGAAAGTTTTGAAGAAACTTAGGCTTGAATCCGTGGATAATTGGTGATTTTGATGTTTAGGATGGTGTTTTTATGATTGGAACAAGTTCGTATAAGGAATTAGGATGTGTTGGTGTGTTTGAATGAGGTCCCGGGGGCCTCGGGGTGTTTTCGGATGGTTAATCGGGAGAAAAATATGGAAAATTGCAGAATCTGGTGCACTGCTTCTGTTGTTTCCGCTCCTGCGGAATTTTGGGCGCAGGAGCGGGTGCGCTGAAGCGGACCAGGAGCCGCAGAAGCGGCGACCGCAGAAGCGGAGCATTTTCCGCTGAAGCGGAAACGCGGGAGCGGACGGGGAGCCGCAGAAGCGGCCATCGCAGAAGCGGAAGGGGAGCCGCTTAGGCGAGTCCGCAGAAGCGGACTTCTAGCCGCAGAAGCGGAAATATCCGCAGGGGCGATCCATCCTCCGCAGAAGCGGACGCGTAGGAGCGGAAATTCTTCCGCAGAAGCGAAAATCGCTGTAAGTTAAGTGTATCAGAAGTGAGAAAAATTTCAGAACATTTCACACAATTGGGTCTCGGCTTTAGAGGCGATTTGGGCGATTTTTAAGAGAAACTCAAGGGAAATCATCAGGTAAGCAACTATGGACTTAAACTATGATTAGTATTGGTATTATTATGCAATTATATCATGAAAATGGAAGAATTTGGGGTGATTCATGGAGGATTTAACCCTAGGCTTGAACTTTAGAAAATCAAGGTTTTGAATGAGCAAATGGAGTCCGATTTTGGTAAAATTGATATGCTTAGACTCGTATTGAGATGAGGGTTCCGAATATGTGACTTTCGTAATTTTTCGAGAATCGTACCGAAAGTCGGGTTTTACCAACTTAGTGTAACTTTGCGAATTTCATATAAATTGAAGTGGGTTATGATTCTTTGACCCGTAATTGATATAATTATTGTTATTTGACTAGATTCTACACACGAGGCAACGAAATTCAAAGGAAAAGGCATCGCGGACGATTCGACGACCGGCTAGAGGTGAGTAGTTTGTGTATATTGTAGCTTGAGGGTTCGAAACCCCGGCTTAGCACATTGTGACGCTAATAGGGCATGGCTCGCACACCGTGGCAGGTGCGGGATTGATTGTGATTGGGGATTGAGACTTGGTCCATCCCAGGGATGAATAATATGTTGTTAGTGTTGGAAATACACTGTAATTGCTATATTTGTGGGCTGTAAGCCTTGTTTGGGGCCTTGTGCCGATCTGTAGCGTCCTTAGAGGACAATATTTATGTGATAGCTAAAGATTGCTTAAATCACTGATCTCAGTCCTGGAAATTATAATCACACTTTTGAAATGCAAAGTCACCGGCTTTTACAAACTTAATAAAGTTAAAGTATTTTTCATAAATTATGAATTGAGAACTGGAAATAAGGAAAATGAATTGTTTTGTGACTTAATTGCTTATTGTGGACTGAGTATGGGATCGGGCTGCACGCCGCAGTGGTTGATATGTGGATCGGGCTGCACGCCGCAGCAGTATTGCGCTTGGGCCGTAGGAGCCCCTCCGGAGTCTGTACACACCCCCAGTGAGCGCCGTCGACGTTAAATTGGATCGGGCTACACGCCGTAGCGGTTATGTGCATTGCATTGCATCCGTATTTGTTGAATTACTCTGTGGTAGCTGTATTGTATTATTGTTGCTAGTTCGTAGGAGATTCGGACTGTAGTGTAGCTTCATTTTGTGGTATTTTGTGGATTTCTTACTGTCAGCTACATGTATATATTTGTTACTCACCGAGTACTTAGTACTCACCCCTACTCCCTGCACCTTTTGTGTGCAGACTCAGGTACACAGGAGCAGTAAACGGACATCTCCAGCGTTTACATTGTCACATCGAGTTGTTGAGGTAGCTGCCTACGTTCGCAGAGCCTAGCTTCTCCTCTCATTCCAGTTGTTATTGTATATTTTGTATTCGGACTTGAGTACTTCTATATCGTACTCTCTATTTCCTGTTGGGTTTTGTTAGAGGCTCTAGACTTGTGACTCCGGATCTTTGGGAGTGTCGGTATTTTGTTCAGTATTATTATTATTGGAGTTCTTAAACTCATATATTCTTCTTGGGTTGTCCATTTGGGACGGATATCTATGTGTTAATTGAATTGTTGGTCTGGCTGGCCTAGCTTAATTGTTGGGCGCCATCACGACCGGATTTGGGTCGTGACAAGTTGGTATCAGAGCTCTAGGTTATTAGGACTCGCGAGTCATGAGCCGGTTTAGTAGGCTTTCGCAGATCGGTACGTAGACGTCCGTATCTATCTTCGAAGGGCTACCGAAACTTTAGGAAAAACCTCATTTTCTTGAATTCATATCGTGCGATTTGTGTTATCATGAAATTAAATCTTTCCATATTCTATTCTCTCGCGGATGGCGAGAACACGAGCTAACGGACGTGGCGGACGACCACCATTGGCACCCAGGAGGCCGTGGTCGTGGTAGAGGTAGGGCAGCAGCACCAGCACCTGCTGACCCACCGGTTGACCAGACTCAGGACCAGATTCCGGCGGCGAACGCTCCGGCAGCTCAGGTTCAGGCACCGGCAGTGCCTATTGTGATACCGGGTCTTCAGGAGACCTTGGCTCAGATATTATCAGTGTGCACGGGATTGGCACAGGTAGTTGCTGCTACTGCTGCAGTATCATTTTCACAGGCAGGGGGAGGGAATCAGACCCCCGTGGCTCACACACCCGAGCCAGTTCAGCCAGTTGCACCCGTTGCACCAGCTCCTGCATATGTGGTTCCAGTTATGCCCGACGATGAGCAGCGTCGTTTGGAGAGATTTGAGAGGTTACAGCCTCCGACATTCAGTGGAGCTGAGGGCGAGGATGCCCAGGGTTTTCTTGACAGATGTCAGCGCATGCTTCGCACCGCAGGTATTCTAGAGTCCAGCGGTGTTTCATTCACCACTTTTCAGTTCACAGGTGCAGCATTTCAGTGGTGGGAGGATTTCGAGAGGCGTAGGCCCGCTGGGGCAGTGCCCCTCACTTGGCAGCAGTTCTCCACGGTATTTTTGGAGAAGTACGTGCCTCAGTCTCAGAGAGAGGAGCTGCGACGTCAGTTCGAGTGGTTGAAGCAGGGAGAGATGACAGTTAATCAGTATGAGATGAGATTCACACAGCTGGCCCGTCATGCCACGTGGATGGTTCCTACCGACAGGGAGAGGATCCGGAGATTTATTGATGGTCTTATTTATCCCATCCGCATATTGATGACCCGGAGAGAGTTTCTACAGAGTTACCTTTGAGGAGGTGGTTGATGCCGCCCGTCACATTGAGACAGATCGCCGCCGAGAGCGAGAGGAGAGAGAGGCTAAGAGGCCTCGTGGTACCGGCAGTTACGGTGGTGCTCCGTCCAGGGGCCAATTTCAGCATAGCGAGAGGTCGCTCCTTCGGATCTCATCAGTCCGGACGTGCAGAGTCCGGTGGGGTTTCATCCGATCGTGGTCGTCGAGGCCGGCGGGGTTATCGGGGTCGGCGAGCCGCCGGCGAGTCGGCCCGCACCGAGTGCTCTTCCAGCCTCGTAGCTGCGCTCCCTGTTTCCTCAGCACAAGATTCATCGGTAGCGAGGGGTCCTCAGCAGCCCCTTCTCCCATCTTCGGGCCGTTGTTTTGAGTGCGGTGATTTGGGCCATATCGGGAGAGAGTGTCCTCGGTGGCTTCGTAAGAGGTCACGGCGGAGGGATCGGCCTTCGTCTTCTACTCCTCGTTTCTTCGGCGCCGGCACGGTCGACTAGGACCGGTGGCCGTGTATCCGGAGGTCGCCCCGGGGGCGAGGATCGTACTTGGTGGAGGTCGGGCTCGTTTTTATGCTCTTCCGGACGGGAAGGATGCTAGCGCTTCGGATGCGGTTATTTCAGGTATTATTTCAGTCTGCCACAGGGATGCTTCCGTCTTATTTGATCCCGGATCCACCTATTCTTATGTCTCTACTTATTTTGCACATCATTTGGGTATGAACCGTGGTATTCTTGCTTTGCCCGTACATGTGTCTACCCCAGTGGGGGATATTGTTGTTGTGGATCAGGTATATAGATCCTGTATTATTACTATTGGGGGTCTGGAGACCCGAGTTGATCTATTACTACCGGGCATGGTAGATTTCGATGTTATTCTAGGCATGGATTGGCTATCTCCTTACCATGCGATTCTGGACTGTCATGCCAAGACAGTCACACTAGCTATTCCAGGTAATCCGAGGATCGAGTGGCATGGCTTGACTGATTATGTGTCCGACAGGGTGATTTCTTATATAAAGGCTCAACGAATGATTGGCAAGGGTTGTTTATCTTATTTGGCCTTCATTAGAAATGTTGAGGCCGAGACACCCGGTCTTGATTCGGTCCCCATTGTGAGGGAGTTTCCGGATGTATTTCCAGCAGACCTGCCAGGCATGCCGCCTGATAGAGATATTGATTTTGGTATTGATTTGGTGCCGGGCACTCAGCCCATTTCTATTCCTCCCTATCGCATGGCACCAGAAGAGTTAAAAGAATTGAAAGAACAGCTTCAGGAACTCTTAGATAAGGGTTTCATTCGTCCAAGTGTGTCACCTTGGGGTGCACCGGTGTTGTTCGTGAAGAAGAAAGATGGCACAATGAGAATGTGCATTGATTACAGGCAGCTGAACAAGGTAACAGTGAAGAATAAATACCCATTGCCTCGTATTGAGGACCTATTTGATCAACTACAGGGAGCTAGTGTATTTTCTAAGATTGATCTTCGATCGGGCTATCATCAGTTGAAGATCAGGGACTCAGATATTATGAAGACAGCGTTCAGGGACGCGATATGGGCACTACGAGTTCCTGGTGATGTCTTTCGGGTTGACTAATGCCCGAGCAGCATTCATGCACTTGATGAATAGTGTATTTCGGCCGTACCTTGATTCTTTTGTGATTGTGTTTATTGATGATATCCTGGTATATTCACGCAGCCGGGAGGAGCATGCACAGCATTTGAGAGTGGCATTGCAGAGGTTGAGAGAAGAGAAGCTTTATGCAAAATTCTCTAAGTGTGAGTTCTGGCTTGATACTGTGGGTTTTCTGGGACATATAGTGTCCAGTGAGGGTATTCGGGTTGATCCTCAGAAGGTTGAGGCAGTACAGAATTGGCCCAGACCTTCCTCAGCTACAGAGATTCGGAGTTTTCTCGGCTTGGCCGGCTATTATCGTCGGTTTGTTCAGGATTTCTCATCTATTGCTTCACCGTTGACTAAACTGACACGGAAGAATGCTCCATTTGTGTGGTCTGATGAATGTGAGGAGAGCTTTCAGAAGCTCAAGGAGGCTTTGACCACGGCTCCAGTACTTGTGTTACCATCGGCCTCGGGGTCATATACGGTGTATTGTGATGCTTCCAGAGTTGGACTCGGTTGTGTGTTGATGCAGGAGGGTAGAGTTATTGCATATGCTTCTCGTCAGCTAAAACCCCACGAGAAAAACTACCCTGTTCATGATTTGGAGTTAGGTGCTATTGTTCATGCCTTGAAGATTTGGAGGCATTATCTATATGGTGTATCTTGTGATGTATATACAGGACCACCGCAGCCTTCAGCATTTGTTTAAGCAAAAAGATCTAAATTTGAGGCAGAGGAGATGGCTTGAATTGCTTAAAGACTATGATATTACTATCTTGTATCATCCCGGGAAAGCCAATGTAGTGGCTGATGCATTGAGCCGGAAGGCTATTAGTATGGGCAGGTTTGGCGTATATTCCGGTTGGGGAGAGATCCCTAGCTGTTGATGTTCAGGCGTTAGCTAATCAGTTGGTGAGGCTGGATATTTCTGAGCCCGGTCGGGTGATAGCTTGTGTAGTAGCTCGTTCTTCTTTATATGATCGTATTCGAGAGCGCCAGGTATGATGATCCACACTTACTTGTCCTTAAGGACAGAGTTCAACATGATGATGCTAGAGATGTCACTATTGATAGTGAGGGTGTATTGCGGATGCAGGGCCGGATATGTGTGCCCAATGTTGATGGCCTTCGTGACTTGATATTGGAAGAGGCCCACAGCTCGCGGTATTCTATTCATCCAGGAGCCGCGAAGATGTATCAGGACTTGAAGCAGCATTACTGGTGGAGAAAGATGAAGAAAGATATTGTGAGCCATGTGGCTCGGTGTCTAAACTGTCAGCAGGTCAAGTATGAGCATCAGAGACCTGGTGGTGTATTCCAGCGTATCGATATTCCGGAGTGGAAGTGGGAAAGGATTACTATGGACTTTGTTAGTGGACTCCCTCGGACAGCGAGGAAGTTTGATTCGGTTTGGGTGGTGGTGGATAGGTTGACTAAGTCAGCTCACTTCATCCCAGTGTGTACTACCTATACCTCGGAGCGGTTGGCAGAGATATTCATCCGTAAGATAGTGAGATTGCATGGAGTCCCCATTTCTATTATATCAAACAGAGGTACCCAGTTCACTTCCCAGTTCTGGAGGACATTTCAGCGAGAGTTGGGTTCATAGGTAGAGTTGAGCACAGCATTTCATCCACAGACGGATGGGCAGTCTGAGCGTACTATTCGGATATTGGAGGACATGTTGCGTGCTTGTGTCATTGATTTTGGTGGTTCATGGGCTGATTATTTGCCTTTGGCGGAGTTTGCTTACAATAATAGCTATCAGTCCAGCATTCAGATGGCACCGTATGAAGCTTTATATGGGAGGCGGTGTAGGTCTCCGGTTGGTTGGTTCGAGCCCGGCGAGGCTAGGTTGTTAGGGACAGAGTTAGTCCAAGATGCCTTAGATAAGGTGAAGGTGATTCAGGAGAGACTTCGCACGGCTCAGTCGCGTCAGAAGAGTTATGCAGACCGGAAGGTCCGAGATGTGTCTTATTCAGTAGGTGAGAAGGTGTTGTTGAAAGTTTCGCCTATGAAAGGTGTTATGAGGTTTGGAAAGAAAGGGAAGTTGAGCCCAAGGTTTATTGGACCTTTTGAGGTGCTTAGGAAAGTTGGGGAGGTGGCTTATATGCTTGCTTTGCCACCCGGTTTGTCGGGAGTTCACCCGGTGTTCCATGTATCTATGCTCCGGAAGTATGTCGGAGACCCGTCTCATGTGTTGGACTTCAGCACGATACAGCTAGATGAGGATTTGACTTATGATGTGGAACCAATAGCCATTTTGGGTCGACAGGTTCGTAGGCTGAGATCTAAGGATATAGCTTCAGTGAAAGTGCAGTGGAGAGGTCGTCCAGTGGAGGAAGCAACTTGGGAGACCGAGCAGGAGATGCGGAGCAGATATCCTCACTTGTTTGATACTCCGGTATGTTTCTTAACCCGCTCGCGGACGAGCGTTTGTTTAAGTTGGGGAGAATGTAACGACCCGGCCCGTCGTTACGGGAATTACCACCCCGTTACCTTGCATTTACATACATTATGCTTTTAAATCAGTATTAGAATATATCGGGTGAGTTAGGAGTGATTTGGATTGAAAATGAAACAAATAGCATGTTTGAAGAAAAGCTTGAATATGAAAAGTCAACCAAGAGTTGACTATTGAGTTAGAGTGCTCGGAACCGGATTCTGATGATTCGACTAGTTCCGGGGATCATTTATGACTTAGGAGAACAATCGGAATTGAATTCGGAGGTCCGGTGTAGTTTTAAGCTTGAATTGGCGAATGTTGAATTTTGGCGAAAACCGGATGGTAGGTGATATTTTGATCCGGGGTCGGAATGGAATTCCGACAATTTCTGTAGCTTTCGTTATGTGATTTTGGATATGTCCGCAAATTTTCAGGTCATTCGGACATCGTTTGATCGGGTTTTGGATTGAATGTTAGTTTTGAAAGTTTTGAAGAAACTTAGGCTTGAATCCGTGGATAATTGGTGATTTTGATGTTTAGGATGGTGTTTTTATGATTGGAACAAGTTCGTATAAGGAATTAGGATGTGTTGGTGTGTTTGAATGAGGTCCCGGGGGCCTCGGGGTGTTTTCGGATGGTTAATCGGGAGAAAAATATGGAAAATTGCGGAAACTGGTGCACTGCTTCTGTTGTTTCCGCTCCTGCGGAATTTTGGGCGCAGGAGCGGGTGCGCTGAAGCGGACCAGGAGCCGCAGAAGCGGCGACCGCAGAAGCGGATCATTTTCCGCTGAAGCGGAAACGCGGGGGCGGACTGGGAGCCGCAGAAGCGGCTATCGCAGAAGCGGAAGGGGAGCCGCTTAGGCGAGTCCGCAGAAGCGGACGTCTAGCCGCAGAAGCGGAAATATCCGCAGGGGCGATCCATCCTCCGCAGAAGCGGACGCGTAGGAGCGGAAATTCTTCCGCAGAAGCGGAAATCGCTGTAAGTTAAGTGTATCAGAAGTGAGAAAAATTTCAGAACATTTCACACAATTGGGTCTCGGCTTTAGAGGCGATTTGGGCGATTTTTAAGAGAAACTCAAGGGAAATCATCAGGTAAGCAACTATGGACTTAAACTATGATTAGTATTGGTATTATTATGCAATTATATCATGAAAATGGAAGAATTTGGGGTGATTCATGGAGGATTTAACCCTAGGCTTGAACTTTAGAAAATCAAGGTTTTGAATGAGCAAATGGAGTCCGATTTTGGTAAAATTGATATGCTTAGACTCGTATTGAGATGAGGGTTCCGAATATCTGACTTTCGTAATTTTTCGAGAATCGTACCGAAAGTCGGGTTTTACCAACTTAGTGTAACTTTGCGAATTTCATATAAATTGAAGTGGGTTATGATTCTTTGACCCGTAATTGATATAATTATTGTTATTTGACTAGATTCTACACACGAGGCAACGAAATTCAAAGGAAAAGGCATCGCGGACGATTCGACGACCGGCTAGAGGTGAGTAGTTTGTGTATATTGTAGCTTGAGGGTTCGAAACCCCGGCTTAGCACATTGTGACGCTAATAGGGCGTGGCTCGCACACCGTGGCAGGTGCGGGATTGATTGTGATTGGGGATTGAGACTTGGTCCATCCCGGGGATGAATAATATGATGTTAGTGTTGGAAATACACTGTATTTGCTATATTGTGGGCTGTAAGCCTTGTTTGGGGCCTTGTGCCGATCTGTAGCGTCCTTAGAGGACAATATTTATGTGATAGCTAAAGATTGCTTAAATCACTGATCTCAGTCCTGGAAATTGTAATCACACTTTTGAAATGCAAAGTCACCGGCTTTTACAAACTTAATAAAGTTAAAGTATTTTTCATAAATTATGAATTGAGAACTGGAAATAAGGAAAATGAATTGTTTTGTGACTTAATTGCTTATTGTGGATTGAGTATGGGATCGGGCTGCACGCCGCAGTGGTTGATGTGAGGATCGGGCTGCACGCCGCAGCAGTATTGCGCTTGGGCTGTAGGAGCCCCTCCGGAGTCTGTACACACCCCCAGGTGAGCGCCGTCGACGTTAAATGGGATCGGGCTACACGCCGTAGCAGTTATGTGCATTGCATTGCATCTGTATTTGTTGAATTACTCTGTGGTAGCTGTATGGTATTATTGTTGCTAGTTCGTAGGAGATTCGGACTGTAGTGTAGCTTCATTTTGTGGTATTTTGTGGATTTCTTACTGTCAGCTACATGTATATATTTGTTACTCACTGAGTACTTAGTACTCACCCCTACTCCTGCACCTTTTGTGTGCAGACTCAGGTACACAGGAGCAGTAGACGGACATCTCCAGCGTTTACATTGTCACATCGAGTTGCTGAGGTAGCTGCCTACGTTCGCAGAGCCTAGCTTCTCCTCTCATTCCAGTTGTTATTGTATATTTTGTATTCAGACTTGAGTACTTCTATATCGTACTCTCTATTTCTGTTGGGTTTTGTTAGAGGCTCTAGACTTGTGACTCCGGATCTTTGGGAGTGTCAGTATTTTGTTCAGGTATTATTATTATTGGAGTTCTTAAACTCATATATTCTTCTTGGGTTGTCCATTTGGGACGGATATCTATGTGTTAATTGAATTGTTGGTCTGGCTGGCCTAGCTTAATTGTTGGGCGCCATCACGACCGGATTTGGGTCGTGACAAGTTGTATATATATATATATATATATATATATATGGTAAGTATTATATAAACTTAATATATATATATACTTAACATATATAAACTTAACTTATATATATGTATTAAGTTTATATGTTATGTATATATATAATATATATTATGTATATATATTATATGTATATGTATGAAATAGATATATATATTGTATTAAGAGATAAATCAAAAACTTGTGTAATAATTTTTATTACTAAAAATGACATATCTTTATTAATCTTCTCTCCCCCAATGGAATGAGCACAACAAGGTACTAATACCACCATTAAAAGAAAAAAAAACTAAATAAGATGTGCCAAAGTACAATTTACAAAAAAAAAAAAAAAAATTTTTTTTTTTAATATTACCGTTGGGACCGGTTGGGGCCCGCCAGGCCCGCGAAGACCGGCCCAGGACCGCTACCCGGTCCCGGTCTCGCGGTCCTACGCGTAAGGACCGGCCCGTCACGGGCTTTAGGACCGGCTTGAAGACCGGCTCGGCAGGACCGGCCCACCAGGACCGTTGGGACCGCCAGGCCCGCGATCCCGGTCCGGTCCGGTCCCGGTCCGGGACCGGCCCACATTACACCCTTAATAATATTATTTCCACATTTAATAGGTGTGTAAGAGAAATTTGAGGACAAGGTCGATGTTTAAAGTACGTATTTTGCCATTCTTTTATCTGTTACTCTTACTTAAGAATGTTGCATGTGTGAAGATGATGAAGTTATTTTATTGTCCAAAAATAGTACTCTAATAATCATATAATATGTTTGTGTTAAAAAATTTAATTGTAAGTTTCAATAGTTATACACTTACACTATGCGGCAACCTAAGATAATGGCAGTGGAGCATTCATTACTTAAAAATACGGGATCCGCATGTATATCCCTTTTTTTTTTTTTTAAAGTATATGAAAAATAGATAATTTTCATAAATGGTCATATAGCTATAATTATTTTTCTTCACCAAAATCACATACCTTTATTTTTTCACAAAGAAAATCATAAAACATTTACCAACTCAAACAAAAATTATAGTGATCGAAAAATAGAAATTTCCGACAGTATTTTCTCATTTTAGGTTTTTTGTTTTGTTTTTTTTCAGGTTCCATTTGTTTACCCATAAAACGGTATAGTTGAATTTGTAACGTAGTTTATAAATAAGAGAATTTAATTGATCCAAGAATATAATTAAAGCAATAAAAAACTAAATTGAATAAAATAAAAATAATTGAAGAAAAGATAAGTTTGGGCCTTGGATTGAACTTCGAGCAAACTTCATTTGTAGCTCTTCGGATAAAACTAAAGACAACTGGTAGCCATAAAATAAATGATACAATTAATATCCCAATCTTCAAATTTCAAACGTTTTAACTCCATAGCCACTAAATTCGTTGGCTATGATTCGACGAACCAAAGCAAAATTTTTAGAAATCTTTGTCTTTATGGCTGTGAAACTGACACACACAAATCAAAATCCAAAGATATTTTCAATTAGAAGGTTCAGCTAAACCGTATCTAAGAAAAGCAATAAACGAGGAATAAAAGATAATTGTATCACATGGTTATGGTGGATAACCTTCATCTTTCATTCACTCTCTCACATTTTTCTTCCCCCGGAAATAAATAATTATTTTAAAAAAAATCTAATAAATCGGCAGATCTAAGATGTCTTTTTATTTTAGTTTTTACACTCATCACTCTTATATTCATTTTCATTTTTTCCTTATCTGCCAATCAAGATTTAATTTTTACTTCTACTTTTCTAGATGGACATTGATCAAAATGTGTAACTTAAACTGGATATATTCTTTTTTTTTTCTGAGGTTGCTAGTAATAATATTACAATCTTTATTGTTATTAAAAGCAGCATGATATAAACATAATTTTGATTTTACCATACAATTTTCAAAATAATAAAATAATTTTTGTTATTGTTGATTCTTAATTGGCTAAATGAAAGCATTGGTCATCTTCAAAGTAATATGTCCATATTTTTATTTGTCACTATACAAAAATATATAAAATAAATTGCCATTGTATAATTTATATACAATAGACTGTCACTATACAAAAAATATACAAATTAGATTGTCGCTATACAAATATATATTAAATAGACTGTTCTTATACAAAAAATATACATAACTGACTGTCACTATATAATTTATATACAAATAGAATGTCATTATACAAAAAATATACTAAATAGACTGTCATTATACAAAATATGTACAAAATAGACTATCAATATATAATAATATACTAAGTAGACTCTCACTATATAATTAATATACAATTAGCTCTCACTATACAAAATATATACAAAATAGACTGTCGCTATACAAAGTAGACTGTTACTATACAAAAATATACAAAACTGTCACTATGCAAAAAATACACAAAAATAGACTGCTATTATACAAAAAATATATAAAGTAGAAATTTCGTATATGAACTGCATTACATATTTCATTCAATTCTTAGCTAATACTTATCAGATCCAAAAGTACAAAACACAATTTTAAAAGGCAAAAAAGGGTTGCTCTATCGCACTAGGAAGGATCGAACATGCGACCTTTAACTTGGACACAAATGCTCTATCCACTGAGCTACTGGCGCTTATATTGTCATACTCATCCCTTCGGTTACTATATGCAATATATTTCCGATGGGCCATTTTTTGTAAGTAGGATAAAACATGAGCTATTAAAATTTTAAGGGGCTATAGAGGGTAGTTTTCTCTTGACCTTCTCTCGAAATATGAATAATATCAAAAACTAAATTATAGCGGAACAATATTTAGTAGAATAAGAGAGTAATTAACCCTTTTCGTACAATTATATTGATCCTCCACTGACTACAAATTTTTATAGTAATAAAATTTGAGAGACATACTCCCCAAATCAAGCTCCTCTTTAAGGTGAATAAAAATCCATCTTGATAGATGCATAATGGTTGAGTGAAATATTAAGATTCTCTGTAAGGACTGCTCATAACGGTGTCTTCTTTAACCGGTTCCTTGCTTTTAAATTTTCTTTTTCAGTATTAATAATTTTGAAACTCATATAATCTTGGTCACATAATTGTACCCACTGTCAGTTATTTGCTACCTCTTCACGAAGGTGTCGACAGTCCCCAATCTTATGACTATGTGTATCATGGAACTCGCACCACAAATTAGGATCCCTTTAGTTTGGCAGACAATTATGGGCAGAAGTTGATTACTATATACTAGTGCAAAATTATTATTTATGAATTCAAAAAAGATAAAGAGAAAAAAAACCAATTTGAGCACTAAATACATAATAGTACGATATCTTGAATTCAAAGATAAAAAAAATGATCAATAATGTTGGTGTTGGGTCTCGAATTGTGATGACCCGATATGTCAGTTTGAGCACTAGCCCTTATTTTCATGATTTAATACCCCCCCCCCCCATAGATTTATTTGATACTTTTTAATTTTCGTGAATGGTTCGTATCACTTTTCGATAAGCTTTTATATGAAATCTTGTTTAAAATAAAAAAAATGACTAAAATGAGGCTAGAGTTGACCATAGATAATTTTTGGGTAAATGACCGAAAGGTTATATTTTGACGATTCTGATAGATTCACATTGTAATTTTGGACTTGGTATATGCCCGAAAGTAAAATCGGACATCCCTATGTTGATTTTACTTGTTTTTCCTAGAGTTAACAATCCTAGGTTTGACCGAAGGCTTACATTGTGGCTATCGAATTTGGATTTTGGTTTTGGGATGTAGAATAGATCCTATTTCTAATTTGAAACTTGTTACCAAAAGTTGGTGCAATTCAGAGTTGGTTTGGTATGATTCAAATGTTTGATTGTACTTTTAGAGGTTCTTGAATTTCCTTTTGAATTTTGTTGTTTTGATGTCTAATTCATGGTTATAGATTTTATTTTGGTGTTGTGATAGCGCAAGTGAGTTTATATGATATTATTACACTTGTGTGCATGTCAGTTTCGGAATCTGAGGCGCTCAGGTGAGTTTCAGAAGCTTTTCAAATGAGTTTGCATAGTGTGAGGACTACTAGTGTGCTTCAGTTCTGGTGTTGGGATGTTGGTCTTGCATCTGCAATGACCAGTTTGCAAATGTCAACTCCGATTTTGCAAAGTTGAGCTCGCAATTGTGATGGGGGCTGGGTAGGGTAGTTTTCGCATTTGCGAGGAAATATTCGCAATTGTGAACATCCTAGTCTCCGATTTTTTGATTGCGTGGTCGCATATTCGACTTAGCATTGGGCTTAGGAAGGCTCATAAATTGATCACATTTGCTATTGGATAAGACACCACATTTGCGATATTTTTTCGTGATTGCGACTAAAGCAAGATGTGCGGCACAATTTGGATTTGTGACTTGTTTCTAGCAATTGCGATTGTCGCAATTGCAAACAATAATTCTATACACGACATCCGCAGCTGGCTAAAAAGGGAAATATAAGTACTTAACTTATTTTACACTATTTCTCAACCCTAAACACTTTAGAGGCGATTTCCAAGAGTTTCTTCCTCCCACAATAACTAGTAAGCAGTTTTACTCCATTTCCTTTCAATTACCCAATACTTTTCAAGTGTTTTCAACATTAAATATAGGATTTTATGTATAAATTAGGGTTTTGGGTAGAAGTTAGGGACTTCATAAAAATTGATATTTAGACCTCAAATTAAAATAAGATTTCAAAACAAATCACTTAATCGGGTTCGAGGTGAATGTGTAATCGATTTTGAGTCTTAATCTCAAGTTTTAACCAAGTGAGCCCGGGGTTGAATTTTATTGATTTTTTCAAATTCATCAAAGATCGAACCTTTATCTTCGTGAATAATTTCTAAAGTTTAGTTTGAATTGTTTGATCGAAAATTGGTTAGATTTGATTTGTTTGGAGTCTTGTTCAAAAGGCAATGCCGTGGTTGGTTGACTGTCTTAGTTACAGAGTGAGGTAAGTGTCGTGGTTAGCCTTGACTTGTGAAAATTAGGATTTGCTTGTCTATTTTTTGCATGATTTGTGTGTGGGGATGGCATATATGTAAGATAACGAGTATAAAAGCATCGTCAATGGGATAAATCATGCAGGTCAAAAATATTTTATTGTATCATGTTGTTTTAATGACTATGCTTTCCATGTCGTAGTTAGATAATTACTTCTTCAATTGTTTGCTTTCATATCTATTGGTTATGTCAAGTTGGGAAGTTGAAGTTGAGTTGAGTTATCTTTACACTGTGATTGCAGTGAAATTTCTCCCTACCTTGTTTAGCTATTTTGGATTAGTGTTGCTCAGTGAGAAAGAGTAAAAAGCACGAAGGGTGATGATGTACCTTATTTACATACAATGTCATTTATTTGAGAGATTGTGAGGATTAAAGCACGAAGGGTAATACCGTGCCATCTCATTATTATATCATTATTATATGGTGAAGATGAGAGTAAAAGTACGAAGGGTAATGTCGTGCCATTTCATTTATGATATTACATGATAAGTGTGACAACCCAAAGGGTCATCACCTGTTTTATTAATCATTCCGAGCTTTTGAGGTCTTGAAAACCTCATTTATAGTTGTCTCGATTTGCGTGCACAGTCCGGGCACAAAGCTGGAAAATTTTTATGTTGAAATATGTGAAATATGTGAAAAAGTTGAAGAATTTTGATATTAATATTGATATGGTTGACTTTGGTCAACATTTTTGGTAAACGGACCGGATCCGTGATTTGACTGTCTCAGAAAATCCGTAGAAAAATATGGAACTTGGGCATATGCCCGGAATTGAAATCCGAGGTCTAGAACCCCGGTAAAAGAATTTTTCTGTTAAATTGTTTTCTGAAAATGTTTGAGGAAAATGAAACTGAATTTTTATTAAAAAGTACTGGTATCGGGCTCGTATTTTGGTTCCGACGCCCGGTACAGGTCATATATATAGGTTAAGCGCTTCCTGGAAAGTTTGGTTGAAAACGGACGTCGTTTGACGTGTTTCGGCCTTAAATTGGAAATTTTGAAAGTTATGAAAATTTGAAAGAATTCTTGAGTTTTAAGGCTCAATTCATGGATTTTGATGTTATTTTAGCGATTTGATCGCGCGAGCAAGTTCGTATGATGTTTTTAAGTTAGTGTGCATAATTGGTTTGGAGCCCCGAGGGCTCGGGAGTGTTTCGGAGGTGGTTCGGGGTGTTTTTGAACTTAAGAAAAGCTGCAGAAATCTGCAGCAGGCAATTCTTCATCGCGTTCGCGTCCAGGTGGTCGCGTTCGCGATGGTCAACTTATTTCCTTCAACGCGTTCGCGTCCAGGTGGTCGCGTTCGCGATGGCCAACCATTTCCTTCATCGCGTTCGCGTACCGCTCCCCGCGATCGCGTAGTATTAAATTTGAACCCAACCCTTTCCTATACGCGTTCGCGTGGCTGTTCCCGCGTACGCGTAGACCAAATTGTAAGCCCTCGGAATTTTCTCTTCGCGTTCGCGACAGGCCCTATGCGAACGCGATGTGTAACATCGTTTCTTCATCGCGAACGCGACCGGGGTGTCGCGAACGCGATGAAGTTATTGCCCAGTGAATTTAATCCCAAAACAGAATACTTACGGGATTTTTCCCATTTTCACAAAACTCTCTCTTCTCCACAGCTTCTTGGGCGATTCTTGAGCAATCCTCCTTCATACTTCTTGGGTAAGTGATTCTTGACTCTTTTTCTTCATTTTCCATCAATATTATTTGAATTCCTAAGCCTAAACATGTGTAAATGAGTAGAAAAATTAGAGAATTAAGTTTAATAAGGATTTCAAAGAATTTGCGATCTAGACCTCGTTTTGGAGTCGAACTTAAGAACAAATTGTATATTTGAACTCATGAAAGATTGGGTGAACTAATTTTGTTCGAAACTTGAGTTTCGATTATGTGGGCCCGAGGTCGATTTTTACTATTCCGGACAGAATGTTGTAAAAATCATATTTAGCAATATGAACTAGTTTGTTAAGTAGAATTGATGATATTAAATCAATTGTGTATAGATACGATTGGATTGGAGTCAAATTCGAAAGGAAATGGCATTGCTACGGATTGAATCGTTCGTAAACTTTCGAGGTAAGTGTTTGTCCTATCCTAGTTTGTAGGAATAGGAATTCAGTTATGAATAAATTGTTGATTAAGAGTTATTGGTGTTATGCCGGTAATGAAGATAAATTGTTGAAATTATTATCAATTATTGGTTTAAAACCGGTAATTATAAATATTTTTGATATAGAGATTATTGGCTAAATGCCGGTAATATATATGTTTATGAATTGGGATCGTGTGGCGCACCGACCACTTATATATTTATGAATTGGGATCGTGTGGCGCGCCGACCACTTATATATTTATGAATTGGGATCGTGTGCCACGCCGACCACAAAGTGATTTAAATCTTGGTATTGGCCATAGTTGCCGGTAGCCTATTGATATATTTGGGAGCGGGTGGTACGCCTACCACAAGATGTAATTACTGTGATAGTTGGGAGCGGGTGGTACGCCTACCACGAGATATGAAATGAGAAAGAAATTGAGACATGAAAGTAAGATTTATTCTGTTGATTATATTATTCTGGATATCACGAGTTATTGACTATTATTTCAGAGTAAAGTCTTTCTTTATAAATATTTTGTATATATATATATGTGTTGTAACTGTACAGGTTTAAGTGGGTGACTAGCCTTAGCCTTGTCACTAGTTCGCTGGGATAGGCCAGGCACTTACCAGCACATGGGGTCGGTTGTGCTGATACTACACTCTGCGCTCTTTTTGCGCAGATACAGGTTACGGACAGCAGCAGCGGCAGTAGCGACTTGTGGATTTTCCGACTAGTGAGATTACGAGGTAGCCTTGCAGGCGTCCGCAGGACCCGTTGTCTCTTCTATCTATGTTTTTCATTCTGTTATCTCATGTAATCGAGATAAACAGCTTGTATTTTCTTTCAGACAATTATGTGTATTATTCTTAGAAGTTCGTGAGTATTGTGACACCAGTCTTGGGTAGTGTATCATGTTTGGGTTTTCTTTATCATATTTGACTAAGTCTTCCGCAAATTTTGATTATTCCGCTGTAATTTATATGTTTTTAATAATAAGTCATAATAAGAAATTGGTAATTAATGGATATGTAATTAATATTTGGCTTGCCTAGCTTCCATTTAGTAGGCGCCATCATGACCCCGATGGTGGGAAATCCGGGTCGTGACAAGTTGGTATCGGAGCACTAGGTTGCACAGGTCTCACAACTTACGAACAACCTTAGTAGAGTCTGAAGGATCGGTACGGAGACGTCTGTATTTATCCTCCAGAGGCTACGGAGTTAGGAAAATATTCCCTTTATTCTTTCCGGTCGTGCGACTTGATCTTTTAAATGTTAATTGAACTTCTACTCTGTTCTTCCGCAGATAGTAAGGACACGTGCATCCTCATCTACTGACCAGCAGCCCGAGGTCCCAGCAGCGGCAGCTCTCGCTAGGGGTAGAGGCCGAGGTCGAGGTCGTCCTAGAGGACAAGGTAGGGGCAGAGCTCATCCCCGAGCAGCGGCCCAAGTGACAGAACCTCAGACTCATGTCGAGGAGGAGGTTCCAGCCCCAGCAGCTCCAGTAGGCCCAGCTCAGGTCCCAGGAGGAGTTTTGTTTTCACCGGATCTTCAGGATGCTTTGGTCCGGATAGCAGGTTTTATGGATCATATCACCAGAGCAGGTTTATTACCGGTAGCACCAGCCACTTCTCAGGCTGGAGGAGGTAATCAGACTCCTGCTACGCGCACTCCGGAGCCAGTAATTCCCCAGGCGCAAGATCCTGTGATTCAGCCAGTTGAGGCAGCTCGACCTATTATTGCGACTCCGTCTAATGATGGTGCAGCCATGTCTGCTGACGCGTTGTGGAGATTGGATAGGTTTACCAAGCTGTTCACTACCACATTCAGTGGCACTCCTTCAGAGGATCCACAGGATTTCCTATACAGCTGCCACGAAGTTCTCCGTACTATGGGTATTGTGGAGACTAATGGTGTGGATTTTGCTACTTTTCGGTTATCTGGTTCCGCCAAGACTTGGTGGAGAGATTATTGTCTATCCAGGCCAGCGGGATCGTCATCTCTGACTTGGGAGCAGTTTGCAGAATTATTCTTGGAAAAGTTCCTTCCAGCAACTCAGCGGGAGGTTATGCGCAGGCAATTTGAGCGTCTTCATCAGGGTTCTATGTCTGTCACACAGTACGAGACTAGGTTCGTGGACCCGGCTCGTCATGCTATTATCATACTTCCCACAGATAGGGAAAGGGTGAGAAGGTTTATTGATGGCTTGAATCATCCAATTCGACTACAGATGGCCTTGGGGGCACGAAGTGAAATCACTTTTCAGGAAGCGGCTAATGCAGCCCGCCGGATCGAGATGGCTCTGTCATAGGGAGCGAGACATGGATCAGAGAAGAGATCTCGTAATTCTGGTAGATTCAGCGGTACCTCGTCCGGAGATAGAGATTTTTATGATAGAGGCCATCCTCCTAGGCCTTATCAGTCAGCTCTTCAGGTTTCTCATGATGCTTCAGGCGATCGTAATTCTCAGCCACGCTACTCTGATCAGCAGCCTATCAGTGCACCACCACTTCGCCATTTTCAGCAGCCGAGGGCTTGTTTTACGTGCGGTGATCTTAGGCACATTGCAAGGTATTGCCCTCGAGCTTCTGACAGATCTCACCAGCAGGGTTCTCGTGCCATGATTCAGGCCCCAGTTCCCTCACAGCCTGCCCAGCCGGCTAGAGGCGGAGGTAGAGGACACAGAGGTGGAGGTAGAGGTCATAGAGGTGGAGCTCAGACCGATAGAGGTAGAGACCAGCCAGCAGCTGATCGTCCTAGAGATACTACTCAGGGTGGTGGGGCACAGCCCCGATGTTATGCACTTCCCGCCAGACCAGAGGCTGAGTCTTCTGATGCCGTCATTACAGGTATTATTTTGGTTTGTGATAGAAAGGCATCAACATTATTTGACCTTGGGTCTACATATTCGTATGTGTCTTCCTATTTTGCACCATACTTGGTTCAGCCCAGTGATCCACTGAGTGTTCCTGTTCATGTGTCTACACTAGTAGGCGATTCCATTGTGGTTGATCGAGTTCATCGGTCATGTACTATAGTAATTGAGGGTCTCGAGACCCGTGCTGATTTATTACTCCTAAATATGGTGGACTTTGATATTATACTAGGCATGGACTGGCTATCTCCGTATCATGCTATTTTAGATTGCCATGCCAAGACTGTGACTTTAGCTCTGCCGAATTCGCCTCGTATAGAGTGGAAAGGAATTTCGGGTCATACTAGCCGTAATGTTATTTCTTATGTTAAAGCTCAGGCGTATGGTTGGAAAGGGATGCTTGGCTTATTTGGCCTATGTCCGTGATTCTAGTGCTCAGGTTCCTTCTATTGACTCTGTGCCTGTGGTTCGCGAATTTCCTGAAGTATTTCCTTCAGACTTGCCAGGTATGCCGCCCGATAGGGACATTGATTTTTGCATTGACTTGGCTCCAGGCACTCAGCCCATTTCCATTCCCCCATACCGTATGGCTCCGCCAGAGTTAAAAGAATTGAAGGAACAGTTACAGGATTTACTTGAAAAGGGTTTCATTAGGCCCAGTGTTTCGCCGTGGGGTGCACCTGTATTATTTGTAAAGAAGAAAGATGGTTCGATGAGAATGTGCATTGACTATCGACAGTTAAACAAGGTGCCTATCAAAAATAAATATCCACTTCAGCGAATTGATGATTTATTTGACCAGCTTCAGGGTGCCAAGGTATTTTCAAAGATAGATTTGAGATATGGCTATCATCAGCTGAAGATTAGGGCATCTGATGTCCCTAAGACAGCGTTCCGCACTCGGTATGGACATTATGAATTTCTGGTCATGTCTTTTGGGTTGACAAATGCTCCAGCGACTTTTATGGAATTAATGAATCGGGTGTTCCGGCCTTATTTAGACTTGTTTGTAATAGTCTTCATTGATGACATATTAATATATTCCCGCTGTCAGGAGGAGCATGCGCAACATCTCAGAGTGGCCTTACAGACTCTGAGAGATAGCCAGCTATATGCAAAATTTTCAAAGTGTGAATTTTGGCTAAGTTCAGTTGCATTCCTGGGTCATATTGTGACGGCAGCAGGTATTCAGGTTGATCCGAAGAAAATTGAGGCAGTCAAGAGCTGGCCTAGACCGACATCAGCCACGGATATTCGGAGTTTCTTGGGGTTAGCGGGTTATTATCGCCGATTCGTAGAAGGATTTTCGTCTATTGCAACCCCACTGACCAGATTGACCCAGAAGGGTGTTCAATTTGAATGGTCCGATGAATGTGAGGCGAGCTTTCAAAAGCTCAAGACAACCTTGACCACAGCACCGGTATTGGTTTTACCCACAGGTACGGGACCTTATACTGTTTATTGTGATGCTTCCCGTATTGGGCTTGGTGCGGTGTTAATGCAGGATGGCAAGGTTATTGCCTATGCTTCGAGGCAGTTGAAGATTCATGAGAAGAACTATCCAGTGCATGATCTAGAATTGGCGGCGATTATTCACGCATTGAATATCTGGAGGCATTATTTATATGGTGTGGCATGTGAAGTATACACCGATCATAAGAGTCTTCAGTATTTGTTTAAGCAGAAAGAGTTGAATATGAGGCAGAGAAGGTGGGTAGAGTTGCTAAAAGACTATGATGTTACTATTTTATATCACCCAGGTAAGGCCAATGTGGTAGCCGATGCATTGAGTAGAAAGTATGCCAGCATGGGTAGTCTTGCATATATTCCGGTCAGTCAGAGACCATTTGCTCTAGACGTTCAGGCCTTAGCCAACCGGTTCGTGAGATTAGACATTTCTGAGCCTAGCAGGGTGTTAGCCCGCACGGTCGCTCGTTCTTCTTTATTAGAGCGTATCCGTGAGAGGCAATTTGATGATCCTCATTTGCGTGAGTTGAGAGATACGGTACAGCGGGGAGGTGCCACACAGGTAAATCTAGATGATGATGGGGTATTGAAATTGCGGGGTCGAGTTTGTGTGCCCAATGTCGAAGGGATTCGAGAGTTGATCTTAGCGGAGGCCCACAGTTCGCGGTATTCTATTCACCCAGGAGCCGCGAAGATGTACTAGGACTTACGGCAGCACTATTGGTGACGCAGAATGAAGAAAGATATCATTGCGTATGTCGCTCGGTGTCTAAATTGTCAGCAGGTGAAATATGAGCACCAGAGACCTGGTGGTGTATTCCGGAGGATTGAAATTCCCGAGTGGAAATGGGAGCGGATCACTATGGACTTCGTTACTGGACTTCCTTTGACTCGGAGGAAATTTGATGCTATTTGGGTCATTGTTGATAGGTTGACCAAGTCGGCACACTTTATTCCAGTATCTATCTCCTACTCATCGGAGAGGTTAGCGGAGGTTTACATTAGGGAGATTGTTCGTCTCCGTGGAGTGCCAGTATCTATTATCTCCGATCGGGGTACGCGGTTTACCTCGCGGTTCGGAGAGCGGTCCGGCGGGAGTTAGGCACTCGGGTTCGGTTGAGTACGGCATTTCATCCTCGGACGGATGGCCGGTCCGAGAGGACTATTCAAACTCCAGAGGACATGCTTCGAGCTCGTGTTATTGATTTCGGAGGCTCGTGGGACCGGCTTACGCCATTAGCAGAGTTCGCCTACAATAACAGTTACCAATCTAGCATCCGGATGGCTCCGTATGAGGCGTTATATGGTAGGCGATGTCGATCACCGGTTGGATGGTTTGAACCGGGAGAGGCTCGGTTGTTGGGTACAGATTTAGTTCAGGAGGCCCTGGATAAGGTCAAAATTATTCAGGAGAGATTGCGTTCAGCTCAGTCCAAGCAGAAGACTTATGCGGATCGTAAGGTTCGAGATGTAGATTTCATGGTTGGTGAACGAGTATTGCTCGAGTGTCGCCTATGAAGGGCGTGATGAGGTTCGGGAAGAAGGGCAAGCTCAGCCCTAGGTATATTGGTCCATTTGAGATTCTAGACAGAGTGGGAGGGGTGGCTTACATATTAGCTTTGCCGCCTAGCTTATCAGCCGTGCATCCAGTTTTTCATGTATCTATGCTTCGGAGATACCACGGCGATCCCACACATGTGTTAGACTTCAGGTACTGTCCAATTGGACAATGATCTATCTTACGAGGAGGAGCGGTACCCATCCTAGACCGGCAGGTTCGACAGTTGAGGTCGAAGAGTTATCCTTCTGTGCGTGTTCAGTGGAGAGGTCAGCCTCCTGAGGCATCGACCTGGGAGTCCGAGTCTGATATGCGGAGCCGCTACCCACATTTGTTTCCTGACTCAGGTACTGCTTTCTTTTGTCCGTTCGAGGACGAATGGTTGTTTTAGAGGTGAAGATGTGACGACCCAAAAGGTCATCACTTGTTTTATTAATCATTCCGAGCTTTTGAGGTCTTGAAAACCTCATTTATAGTTGCCTCGATTTGCGTGCACAGTCCGGGCACAAAGCTGGAAAATTTTTATGTTGAAATATGTGAAATATGTGAAAAAGATGAAGAATTTTGATATTAATATTGATATGGTTGACTTTGGTCAATATTTTTGGTAAACGGACCCGGATCCGTGATTTGACGGTCTCGGAAAATCCGTAGAAAAATATGGAACTTAGGCGTATGCCCGGAATTGAAATCCGAGGTCTAGAACCCCGGTAAAAGAATTTTTCCGTTAAATTGTTTTCTGAAAATGTTTAAGGAAAATGAAACTGAATTTTGATTAAAAAGGACTGGTATCGGGCTCGTATTTTGGTTCCGACGCCCGGTACAGGTCATATATATTGGTTAAGCGCTTTCTGGAAAGTTTGGTTGAAAACGGACGTCGTTTGACGTGTTTCGGCCTTAAATTGGAAATTTTGAAAGTTATGAAAATTTGAAAGAATTCTTGAGTTTTAAGGCTCAATTCATGGATTTTGATGTTATTTTAGCGATTTGATCGCGCGAGCAAGTTAGTATGATGTTTTTGAGTTAGTGTGCATATTTGGTTTGGAGCCCCGAGGGCTCGGGAGTGTTTCGGAGGTGGTTCGGGGTGTTTTTGAACTTAAGAAAAGCTGCAGAAATCTGCAGCAGGCAATTCTTCATCGCGTTCGCGTCCAGGTGGTCGCGTTCGCGATGGTCAACTTATTTCCTTCAACGCGTTCGCGTCCAGGTAGTCGCGTTCGCGATGGCCAACCATTTCCTTCATCGCGTTCGCGTACCGCTCCCCGCGATCGCGTAGTATTAAATTTGAACCCAACCCTTTCCTATACGCGTTCGCGTGGCTGTTCCGCGTACGCGTAGACCAAATTGTAAGCCCTCGGAATTTTCTCTTCGCGTTCGCGACAGGCCCTATGCGAACGCGATGTGTAACATCGTTTCTTCATCGCGAACGCGACCGGGGTGTCGCGAACGCGATGAAGAAATTATTGCCCGGTGAATTTAATCCCAAAACAGAACACTTACGGGATTTTTCCCATTTTCACAAAACTCTCTCTTCTCCACAGCTTCTTGGGCGATTCTTGAGCAATCCTCCTTCATACTTCTTGGGTAAGTGATTCTTGACTCTTTTTCTTCATTTTCCATCAATATTATTTGAATTCCTAAGCCTAAACATGTGTAAATGAGTAGAAAAATTAGAGAATTAAGTTTAATAAGGGTTTCAAAGAATTTGCGATCTAGACCTCGTTTTGGAGTCGAACTTAAGAACAAATTGTATATTTGAACTAATGAAAGATTGGGTGAACTTATTTTGGTTCGAAACTTGAGTTTCGATTATGTGGGCCCGGGGTCGATTTTTACTATTCCGGGCAGAAATGTTGTAAAAATCATATTTAGCAATATGAACTAGTTTGTTAAGTAGAATTGATGATATTAAATCAATTGTGTATAGATACGATTGGATTGGAGTCAAATTCGAAAGGAAAGGGCATTGCTACGGATTGAATCGTTCGTAAACTTTCGAGGTAAGTGTTTGTCCTATCCTAATTTGTAGGAATAGGAATTCAGTTATGAATAAATTGTTGATTAAGAGTTATTGGTGTTATGCCGGTAATGAAGATAAATTGTTGAAAATATTATCAATTATTGGTTTAAAACCGGTAATTATAAATATTGTTGATATAGAGATTATTGGCTAAATGCCGGTAATATATATATTTATGAATTGGGATCGTGTGGCGCGCCGACCACTTATATATTTATGAATTGGGATCGTATGGCGCGCCGACCACTT
>JASVEL010008773.1:0-91264 GCA_032618575.1 Nicotiana noctiflora | reverse complement strand
AGAAGGTGTTAGGCATTCCCGAATTCAGTGGTTCTAGCACGGTCGCTTAACTGTCATATTTGGCTAAATACTTGATTATCCTATTTGTGCCTTTTTTTAGAATTATTTACCACTTTTTGTCTTACTATTTAAGAAAATGAACGTTGTTTAAGAACATGTTTTCGGATCACGTCACATGAAATGCACCCGGATTCTCGACACATTCTTATGCAACGTTGTTGAATTTGGATTTGAGTTGCATGAAATGCACACCCATTTTTTTAAAGAAAATTAGAAAGATTAAACCCACACCTAAAGTGACTAACGTATTATTATTTTTCGAAGGGCCATGAAATTAGCTAAACGGTTCTTCCCCTTATTTTTATTTAATGTCGATCCTAATCTATGATATTTTTTTTATCTTGAATCAGTATTTAACACATCATGAGATTAGCTATAATGAAACCAAATTAAATTCATCATTCTCCATGGCTGGGCCCGAGGCAAGCCCAAATGAAAGAGTAAAATGGTCCATACAATTATTAACAAGGTACAACAAATTACAATCCTACAACCAATCACAACCTACTTTGGTATGAAAACAACACCTTTCTTGAATTTCCATTCCACGGCACTCTTCAAACGTTAATAGTATTACAATGTATTTCCAATTTTAATCACCTATTTAGCCTATATTACTTATTTGGACTACAAGATGCTGGATGACATGGGAGAATTAGGAACTGACTTCCAACTCATTCAAATTAGCGCATGAATTGCACTTCTCTAACAATCTAATTAACTAACTTCGTTTAGAACAATCAAATAACTATATTAACAAGAAATCCCTGCTGCATGCGTATATACTATATTCTGTCTATTTCTCTGCTTTAACACTTCAAAATATATCCAAACAAAAACGCCAACTGTATCTATATACAAATAGCATTACGAAACAGCCACTCTTAATCTACTAGCTTCAGCTTCCTTTTACTATAAACATTTTATTTCGATATACCTAAACAGTCAAACTCTAAGACCTAAAGGTGGTATTAAAGCACTACAGTTCAATTGACAGTCCAATAGGAAATCGAATGCAATGAACAAATGACTAAATATATATAAAAAAACAGCTTCAACTTGTATTCCTTAAACCAATTGATCACTTGAAGTTATGAGGTTGTGTACCTGGAATTTAAACAACCAAAAATGCAAAGAAGGATCAGTAGTAGCTCAGGTTAACCAGCAGCAACAGCACAGCAAGCAAAACCAAGCAAAGAAACCAGATAACCAACAGACCAGGATTCCCAACGGATCAAACCAAACAAAGAACCAATCGAATAAGACGAACAGCAAATCTGGAGAACCAAAACAGCAAAAACCAAGCTAAATGCACTCAGAAAAAAAACTTCCAGATGACTCCTTAAACAACTATGTAAGAAATCTATCCGTTCCCTCTGTTTTGCTCTCCTATTCTCTATCAAGACTGTTTCTGAATCTGTTTTCGAATCCCTGTTTCATAGTATCAAGAAAAGGTATGAAAAGCTTTGTTTTTCTCCAAGTCTTTCTCCTCTAAGAAACTCTCAAATCTCTCTGTATGTCGTCCAAATGCCCACTGTTTTCCTTACTCACAGGCTCTCCAAATCTCTATTTGTGTCCTCTCCTTCCCACTGCCCTATGCCAGAAGAAAATAGACTCCCCACTGTGTGTCCAGGAAAAACCTAATCCTCCAGTACTCTCTCTGCCTCCCTCTAAAAGGATCCCCTCTCCTCTGTTTTTAACCCTATACTTATAGTTTTTTAAATTAATTCATGATTGATGCCACCACCTAAACTAAACCCCTGCCCATTCCTATCTCTGCTCAGCCCAGTAGATTCCCCTGGGCAGACCCATCCCTCTGCTTGTGCCACTATATTGTGTCTAAGTATGGGTTCTTTTAATTAAAAATTAGCAAGTGCAGGGAGCTAATGGGATACCCTGCTGTACAGCAGGTTCCACTAGGTTGTGCATTATGTGCAGGGCATTTTTAAATCCTAATATAATAACATTCTGATTTAAGTCATCTTACAGCTATATCCAAACATCATTGATAAAAAATCTGTTAAACCAATAGTGGCTCGGATCAGTCTTGCAATGCCAATGGCATCCCTATCTTATTGGAACAAACAAGCCTACAACAGTGTTCGTCTAGTCGATTACTTGGTCTATAACATTTTACCACACATGAGAATCAACAAACAACTAATCGACGAACGGTAACAAAGATTCATGGTGTTCGACAGAAACTTAGAAGTATCAAACTAGCTATGACGACGTTAATCGAAATGAATACCTATCCTATGACAAGCACATTCGAACGAATAAAACAGAATAATAATTGACCAAATAAAAGGTCTTTGAGGGAGGAAAATAGAATAATTGATACGAAAAATTAAAAACATAACAAAATAAAAATAAAAACACAAATAAAGCACACACGGATGCTCATAAAACAGAATTAAATCAACCAGGAAAAAAAAAGAAATACCTCAGAAGAAGCTCATGAAGCGGGCCAACTGGACTCATCCGTTTTGGGGTTCAATGGACCTTAATCGGGGTGTTCTCAGTTGAGAACACCTAGACTAAGGTCTATTAGACCTCAATCTCCCATTGAATTAAACAAAACCCCTAAATTTGGATTTCTAGGGTTCTTGGCGCCGCTTTTTGGGGCTTGGGACTTTTGGGTTGGATTCGAACCAATCCAAGGGTGTTTATGGTGTGAGGAAGGTCTGGCGAGGGCATGGCACGAGTTTGGGGTCAATCGGAGTTGGTTCGAGTTCAACTCGAGTCTTCAAATGAAGATTCGAGAATTTCCAGACTAATTCGAAATAAACCATTCACGGGGTTGGGTAGGGGAGGTTGAAGTGAGTGTGTGGTGTGAATTTGGGAGCGTTTGGCCTACCGGAACCGCCGTGAAGCGATTTCCGGTAGGCAGAGGGCGGCGGGGGATGGTGGGGCTCAGCCGTCTCTGAGAGAGACGATGAAACGGGGGTCTGGCTTAAGGGGGCTGGGTAGGCCTTTTGGGCTTATATACCTACTGACGGATTTGATCCAGGCCGTTGGATCGATTAAGATCGACGGCTTGGATCAACCTACTCAATGAAACAAAGTCGTTTGAGTAAGTTTGAGACCGGGCGGTTTGTTTTTATGCGGATACGGGTCGGGGTGCAGGGGCGATTGGCGACCGATGGATCAGAATGATCGAATGGCCTGGATGTCCTGGCCTGTTACGGCGTCGTTTGGGTGTATCCGGAGATGGCTTGGACCGGATTTTGCTTGGGCCTGGGTTGGTCGTTTTCCTTGGGCCTGTTTTACACATAATTGACTTAAAACAAAATCCCTAACTTGAAAACCAAAATTGCTAGATAAATGCAAATGCAAATTTTTTTTTTTTTTTGTAGTTTTATTGATTTAACAAATAATCACATACAAACGCAAACAATAAGAAAAAGAACATATAATCCACAAATATTGCAAACAATACAAAAACTCTTTTATTTTGAAATTTTGGGAGTAATTCTCGTATAGGGCAAAAATCACGTGCTCACAAAAGTCACTCCCCTAGTGCCTTTTTAACTAATTAGCCAATCCTCAATGGTCTCCTCTTAGATTAACTTAAGTTAATTTAGCATCTTAGTAGTATAAATTTAGAAGTAGTATCAAAATAAAAAATATTTAGAAGTGAAATTAGGAATAATTACGCAACTCTAACTTAGATAGAAACTTAGTTTCAATCTCTAGCTCCCTGTGAAAATCGATCCCGAGCTTCCCGGGTAAAAACTGCTTCGACCTCTCTTGCTACTTTTTAGTAGTACAGGGTTATCCTCGATCAGTGACAAGACTCAAGGTGGATCTTCATAATCAGTTTGATTCTTCATAAATGCACTAGTGTTTCTCCTAAATTCATGATCCATTGGCAAGAAATGATGGTGAGAGTCAAACCATGTGATCTTACCTCCATAACCTTTTATTAGTAGACCACCCGGATAGCATTTCATAAGCAAGAAAATTATTTATTGTCCACATTAAAGCAACACGTAATTTGAAGTTAACTCATCAATCAACGGCTGCATGTATACATCAATCAAACTTTTTGGATTACGTGGACCTCAAATAATGCAAGTTAGGAACAAATATGGACTTGTCATACAAAACTCTAGAGGAACATTATACGGTGTAACAAACACTGGCCAACATGAATATGGTACGACAGAGACTGCAAATAGAGTGAATCCATCAACACATAATCCCAACATAATATTTCTTGGTTCACTTGCAAAGTCCGGGAACACCCTATCAGGATGCTTCCATGCTTCTCTATCTGATGGGTGACAAAGAGCACCGGTTGGCCTTCTATGTTCATAGTACCATCTCATATGAGAAACGGAGCTCATTGATGCATATAACCTCTTTAACCTTGGTATAAAGGGTAAGTAATGCATCGCCTTCACTGGAACCTTCTTCTTCAAGGATTTGTCACAGATGTTTTACGGTTTTAGCTTTCGCATTTATATTTGGATTATTGCAGTTAAACCAGTTTCTTCATTAATTAAATTGAAATTGTTAAAAAGGATAAATTATTTTAACGTTGGCTTGCCTAGTAAGTGAAATGTTAAGCGTCATCCACGGTCCCGACGGTGGAAATTCGAGGGCGTGACACGATTATATAGCTTTTATTTTTAAGGATCAAAATATCTACTAATATGGTGCTAATTACGATTAGCACATATCTTAATACAATTTGGTTGTGGATTTCGTCAACCATTATTCTTTAGTCATGAAGGGCAAAATGACATCTTGTGTTGATAGAAAGATTTGTTTGCTCCTTTTCCATGATTCACCCAGAGAAGCCCTCAAGGATAATATACAACAACAAGTCGTGCATTAGTTTTTAATTTCTCCTCTATATTAATTTTACTATGATAACGACGTTCTTAAACACCATTATATATATAGCAAAGTGGGAAGGTAAAAGAGCAAAGACTAAACCTAAAATTTCGTAAATTTGGGGAAAGAAAAACTTTAGGAATGGACTATTTACCGATTGGGACCGATTCAATTTTTGGAATATTTGAAAGGTCTCTTAATTTAAGTATCATAATAAATGGGTCCTTCTCGATTAACTCCTAATAACAGGAAATATCTTAATAAGGGAAAACAGAAATCATTTGGATTTG
Organism: Nicotiana noctiflora; assembly: GCA_032618575.1. Taxonomy (NCBI): domain Eukaryota; kingdom Viridiplantae; phylum Streptophyta; class Magnoliopsida; order Solanales; family Solanaceae; genus Nicotiana; species Nicotiana noctiflora. Next base: position 86,069 of record JASVEL010008773.1, on the reverse strand, counting down.
AGGCGAACTCAATGGCGGAGCTAGAAGTCAGAGTATGGGTTCAGCCAAGTTATTAGCGCACTAAATCATTTTCAAAAATTCAAAACCGATATAGTTAAAATCATGGCTCCGCCTTTGGGTGAAACCCTTCAATATTTATCAAAAATTCGAGATTTCAGATTCCATTATAAAACTTTGTAACAAAAATAAAAGATTTTCAGCTCGAGATTCACAATGCCTTTGATAATCAATGGACACTGAAAATTTGATAAACCTTTAGAGTAAATTAAACTGAAGTGCTGAAGAAATAAATAAATGAATCAATCAATCTTTACATAAATCATACGTAAAAGAATTCCTTCCAATCCTACAAGCTAAGAACAAAAGAAAGTAAAGAACGTACTAATTAAAGAACATACCGAAAAATAGAATTAAATTAGGTACAACAATGGCTAGAAAAATGGTGCCTGTGATAACAAGGCAAACCTTTTCACTACGATATCGCCTATTCCGACTATAACGACTGTCGTTACCCTTGATATTAAATTTAGCAAATAACGGCTCCTTAGCAGGGAATATCGAAATTTTTTTCCCCGATCTAACCATTATTTTAATACTTCAGCTGCAAAAATAGAGTAAGAAATAATTGTCTGTTTCTTTTTGATTTGTTCATGTATATGCATTAGATTTGTGTATATATAGGTACGATAAGGCGGAAATCGAATCCGAATTTACTAAGGAGTGTGACTTTTCTTCTTATTTTTGAATATTGAGCTGATTCCTACTTGAACAAGATTTTGTCTTCTTTTTTTTCACTAAAGAGTTCTTGACCAATGAGAAATCAAATTACATTACCCTTTTTCTCTTGACGCATAGTGCACCGACTAAAGATAATTTAATTAGGTCAAATTTTATGTAGCAAACATCTTATTAGAGATTCAAACAATTGACCTTATAAATCACCATTATATTTTAAAAGATTCTTATGATTTAATAGTTTCCAAATGTAACTACGTTTTCTTCAAAAGTCAGTGATAGATCTTTGAAATTTAACAGAAGCAATTCGAGAATCTGACCCTCATATAAAATGGAGCGGAAGTATTTAGAAAATGAAACGAAAGATAGAAAAATTGAAACACAAAATGTTTTACGAGTAAACTTCTGGCTCCGTTTGGTCATGAGTTTTGTCAAAATAAATTTGGGATTTATTTTCAAAACTCATGTTTGGCCAAGAATTTTGCCCATATTTTGGCCAATTCCCAAATCCTAAATTTCAAATCCCAAAATCAGCCAAAACTTGGGATTATATACATATTTTTCTAAAATAAAGTTGGAAAATATGTTTCGATAATGTATGTCCAAGCACATTTTCATCTTCAAACCAAACTTCACTAAAATTAGATTTTTCAAATTTTATATGTTGCTACATTTAACTTCATACAAGCTATAATTAATCTACATTTTGTGAGTTAGCTGGTCAACCCTTTTCTAAATTTTGTAGGTTAAGTGTAGTTGTGATTTTTAAATAGTGCATACATGCAGTTATTTTTTAGTTGTTTTGTGGACTGCTGGATAAATTGTAGATAAGGTATAATTTACACCTTTTATATGCTGATACATTACCTTCATACAAGCTACAATTAATTTACATTTTGTTAGTTAATTGAGCTGTAGTTACCCTTTTATTCCTTATTGTTTTGAGATAATGTTTACATGTGTAGATTTCCTGTATTGTTTTCTTGTTATAGGTGTGGGTAGGCTGTTCTTCTTTTGGTTTTATTTGTAGTTATCATCTAGTTATATGTACATTAATGCTTCTTTTTTATGCAAACTACTAATGTTCAATAATTTTTTATTTTATGCAGAATGACCATTACTTTACTTTGCACCACAAAATATTGATTATGGTGTGTCCAGATGCCATAGTTTGTGTGATCCGAGAATACCTAGCCTGATAAAATATTTACTCTCTCCAATTGCTTTAGATCTTTTCCAAAAAACTTGTTTTGGTTACTTATTTGGTCTCCCCACAATCTGCATGCAAAACCAAGCAATTCATCTTCTAATGAAATATGGATTGTCAAAGTCTACGGACTCAACTTCAAAATCTCTAAATCTGCTATAGTTATCCCAATTTTCACTAAATTTTAGCATTATTGGGATTTTTGACAAGATTTCGTGTAGTTGAATGAAAAATGACGAAGAAGAGATATAGGTTCTACAATTTGAATAAAGAGGTCGATGAAGAACAAATTTGAAATCTACAAGTTGTATTGCGGTGTAGAGTTTGTGTACTAGAGCTTCTGAAGCAATTTCAGTACTAAGCTTATGAAGCTTAGCGTTGTTTTAGAATTGTAGTGAATGAGAGAATTACACAGCAATGAGATCTCTTTACGATTCAAAATTCGAATTTAATATGGAAAGAATAAAACGCATATTTCGTGCCTTCTTTTTAGTGCGTTTTTAATGACAGAATCTGCCTAATTATGGATTGTATATAAATTATAAATAAATGGTGGACTGGACGGATAATTAACAAATTATGAATATTTTCTGTAATAAGGTTTCATATATGATATAAATAGGAAAAAATCCCTTATTTATTTTCAATAATTAGATCAATGGTATTAGTAGGTTGATCGGCCAACCAACAACATTTCCATGAATGAATCAACAAGTCCTGGTATATACAATCGAAATACTGAATTTATAAAAATCAAACAGAAATACCGAATGTCCAGCCCTTGACACTTGGTCATCAAAAGATCTTAAACTAACTGACGCATTCACACAGGACTTTTATCAAACAATTCATATGCACACCTTTGACTGTTGCTGCAATTTACACAATTCTATAATCAACAATACCCAAAAATCAGCAAATACAGCAAAATCCCACATGAATAGCACACACAACTAAAAGACGAAAATTCTAGCATATGTCAAACCAACATAATCCACAATATTGTACACAAATGCAGAAAGGGATTTTCAAGTGTCTCATGCAAGGAGAATCTCTACTATATTAGGAAAACATAACACGTACAGATATGGAGAATTAGAAGATAAGTATCGATGCACCTATTTGCAATCCTCAACAAACTGTGTTTTTCCAACCGTGAGGTGAGGTTAAGTGTTTTAAGCCTAGAGTTTCTTCAAATCATGAGAGAGGGAGTTGAGAGAGAGAGAGAGAGTGTGTCTAATTTGCGGGAGGGAATGTGGGAGGTGTTGATTTTGCATTTGTTTTGATTTACCTGAATAATAATTAGTTTAATCGAAGGATGAGTTTGTTTTTAAATTTAAATTTAATAGGATACGTTAGTTGAGATAATTTAGATTTTTGAATCTGAATATGTATTTTACTATTTTTCGCATACTCTATTTAAAATTGGTTATTTAAAGCCCTCTTGATTAATAAAATTAGTGAGAGACCTTTGCCATCAAAATGTTGAAATTTTAGAGGTTGATAGCCGGTAGGCCTCTTCAACATATCGATCCTTGAAATGTACGGCTATGCGTAGGTGTGGGAGGACTTGGAAGCAACTTCATACTTGTTTTTTGTAGTCCCTTCAATGAACTCATTTAGTTGATTGATTGGAATCATCCCTTCCGAAGAGACTAGAATTTCCATCGTGGATGCGACTTGCCATGGGTGGGGATCAATCTCTTGAACTTCTGGGAGCTTGCCAGGTGCATGGGTGGATTCTTATCCCATCAAGATTCCCACCCTATTTCTTAGCTTGTAAATTCTAGCATCTTGATTTTGCATGCATTTGGTCAAGCTGGCGATTGCTTCCGTCAAGTTTTCCAACTGCTCCTCCATAGATGAAATGTTTGTCGCAAGGGCTTACATGATTGTTGTGGACGATGGAGAGTAGCATGGGTTATTACATAGATTGATCCCTGATTTGCTCATGTTATGTGATGTAAGTGGGGATGATCCGTCATTTGAAGTATCACCGTCTTCCTTCACAACAAAGTTCTTGGATCCGAAAAGGTCTAGCAGAGCTAGAGTTTTTTAAATTTTTTCAGCAATACAATTTTCCTCCTTTAGGTGTGTTTGTAGAATTTTGCTCCTTTTGAGGACGAAGACCCGACAACAAGGGTTGATGCGGATGACACTTGTAGTACTTGTTGTTCTAATGAGCTTGCTTTGCTCCTCGTAACTCGTCGAAAGGTTCCAAAGGTTACATCGAGGATGTTTTCCACATCAGCACAAAACCTGGAATTGGCCACTTTGGTGAAAGATGGTGTGGAGTTAATTTTCTTTAAAGACATTTGGTGTTCTTAACTTTGGTGATTGAAAATTTGAGATGAGAGGTGGAGATTGTGCCATCCGGCTCTTCAGAATTTGTAGACAATAAATTATGTTGAGAAAATAAAATCATGACCGAAAGAAATTGCAACAATCATAATATTTGATTTCAGGTAATATGAGTGTTACAATCTCTATGAATCCTCTTATTCTTATTTTCAATAGTAAATAAATTCAAGGGCCTTTGTGCTTGATCTTGAGTCCGTATTTATTGCTACGAATGATGACCTTGAATTTAACTAGCACAAACTTTGATTTGAACTTGTACTCCTTGAATCATGATTTGCTCTTCGTATTTGAGTTTGAATTTGGTTTTTTGAACTTGAACTTGCTTGTTTGAAGCTTGAAACTTGTATGGAAATTTGCGGTTTTTTATCCACAACCTCTCTCATGCTTCTTGTTATAACTTCTGGCATATTTTCTGAGTTATAAAGACCTCAATTTATAGTTATCGATGGGAAGAGTTATGATAAGAATAAACTCTTTCCGACTAATCAAATTAAAGTGTGAAAGCCCGCATTTGATTGGCCAAAACATGTCACATTCTCATGTGGTGTGATTTCATTAGCCTTTTAATTTGACTTGGCATGCCTTGTCATTTTGACATGTGGCATGATCCTATTATCTCTTCCAATTGACTTGGCGTGCCACGTCATTTGACACGTTGCACCAAATTGGGCCTCTAGAAAGATGACATATTTGGCCTAATAAAGTGAGTTCATCACTTGTAGTCCAATTGAATGGGTTAGGCCAATACATTTGGGCCTATTTATTAAATTCATACTTATTGAATTTGATTAATTAATCCAATTATATTAGCTCATAATATTTAGTAGGACCAAAATATATTTAATTAAGATTAAACCTGAATTTCTTATGAATTTAACAAAAAACTAATTGTCTACAAACCCGTGGTTCCTTATCTTCTGCAGAAGTTGAATATTGGACACTAAGTAAGGTACAGTAGCAGAGTTAACTTGGTTATCCATATTGTTGAACGATCTTACTTAGGCCTTATTTTTTTTTTAAGATTAAGACGTCTGAATCTAAATACACATGTGAATATCAAGATGTGTATTAAGATTAAGACATCTGAATCTGGATACACATCTGAATATATTAAGATGTGTATTAAGATCTGAATACTATAATTAAGACTGTTTGATTTTTAACATCTGAATGTATAAAATTTATCTTTATTTAAAAATTAATAAATAAAAAATTCAAATGAAATACTAACTAATCTAATATTTTATTAATAAAATATAAAGTTTTTTAAAATATGATAGTTATTGGTGGTGATGGTTAACGAGTGAATACTGACTAGAAGCGATGGTTGGTGGTAGTGTTGGTTGATAATTGTGGTTCATGCTAGTAGCTAGTAGTGATTGGTAGTGGTGGTGATTATGATTGAGAATGGTGATGGTTGTGGGTGGTGATAGTTAATAATGACGGGTGGTGGTAGTATTTGTGACTAAGGAAGGTGGTGGGTGGATGGTGGTAGGTTATAATAATTGCCAATGTCGGTCGTGGTTGTTGATGGTGATGGGGTGGTCAGTTATGTTAGTTGATATGGATGAGTGTTGATTGTGGGTGATGGTGGTCAAAGTGGTGAGGATCATATGTGGTGATGGTCGATAATGGTGGCAGCTATGATTGATGATGATTGTGGCACGATGGTGATGGAGGTGGCGGTAGTGGGGGTGTTTGAGTGTGGTGGTGACAGCGGCATGGTGGTAGTTGATAATAGTAGGTGGTGGCGGCAGTTAATAATTAATATATGATAATCATCTAAATGAAATTAAGTCTATGTTATATATCTGAATCATACAGACATATTCAGATTCATTAAGTGGTTGTGAATTAAAAAAATAAATACACTTAATGATTAAGATCCAAATAATTAAGATTGAGATTTTAAAAATAAACGCACTTCATATCTGAGATCTGAATGAATAACATTCAGACTTCCATTAAGTGCAAACAAATGAGCCTTTAGTTTCCCCTCCCATTTCCGTTTTATATGATAATATGACAGCTATTCACATTGCCAAAAATTTAATATTTGAACGTACCAAACACATCGAGTCCGACTATCATTGCATTTGCACCAAGTTGACTGAAGGTTTAATTCAATTGTTCCATGTCTTAACTAGTAATCAGCTTGCACATTTGTTTACTTAAGTCACTGCATGCTGCATGGAGTTCTTCGTCACTATTTTTTGGGCAAGTAAAATGTGCTCTCCCCCTCCAACTTGATGTGCGGGGGAGGGGGCGGGAGGGGGTGGGCTTTCAGAATAATCAACATCAGGCCCAGAGTGACAAACATGAGTCCTAACCAATTATTTATTTGGAACTTTTACCTTATATAGCAAATGTTAACACCTTATTTATTTTAAATAATACAATTTAAAAAAATTATATTCTATAGATACTTTTTTTATGTTTATAATAAAATATCTAATTTTGGTTAACTCCTACCCCTAAGCCATTAAATACGCTATTCAATTACAATATTTTCTTTCTCTCTCTACTTTGATACATGACCTCTTCTCACATTCCCTGAAAACACGATGCTCAGTTTCAAAATTACTCTCACCCACATCACCTACATTCTCTCCAATTCCAAGTCCGAGCAACTTGATTTTCCGTTAATATATTTCAATATATTTTTAACATATCATGCTGTATTTTTCATGTATTTTATTGTATCCATTATCTCTTTCTCATCATAATTCAATGTATCTCGTTGTTTTCCATGTATTTCATTGTATTCACTATCTTTTTTTCATTATATTTAAATGTATCCCGTTGTATTCTATATATGTCATTGTATTCATTGTCTCGTTATATGCCATGAATATATTTATATATTTTTTTAATTAATATAATTGATGTATTCAGATGTATTATATAATTTTTCCAAAGACTGCTATATTTTTAGGGTATTTTTCAGTTGAGAATCTTTTTTATAACTGTAAATACAAATTTTGTGTGTTATAATTGAGTTTCTTGAGTTATATTAGGAGCCTATTATGTTAATTGATTCACTTTCCATTTAAAAATAATGTGATCCCCTATTTCACGCCTTGAATACAATCAAATACATATACAATAATTTGTCTAGCTATAATCTCATGTTTCACGCCATGAATATAATCGAATACACTAATACAACAATTGATTACCCGGACTTCCCCGATTCACGCCTATTTTTGCTATTGTATTCATGAGTAGAGTAGCTAAAATACATCTAGTACATCTTATAACAAAAGAAAACGTATCTACAATCCGTAATATAGCAAATGGTATCTATAGATAGCTAATTACCACTAAAAATAGTGCTTTATGAAAATTTCTCTTATTTTTTCTGAAAGCATTTAGCATTGTTGTAGTTTTTGTAATAGTTAGCCTAATTCAATTTTGTGGCCATCATTTATAATCGGAAAATTTTCATAAAACACTATCTTTTAGTACTAATTAGCCATCTATAGATACCATTTGTTATATAATGGATTAAAGATACCTTTTGTGTGGTTATAATATTTTATGTATTTAAGCTATTGTATTCATGAATACAGTAGCAAAAATATGTGTGAATTATGAAAGCCGAGCTAATCAGTTATTATATTCGAGTGTATTCAACTTTATTCATAAAGTAAAACATGGGTTTGCAATTGGACAGATTATTGTATTCGACTGTATTCACGGCGTAAAATAGGGAATTACGCTGTTTATAAAGTGAATCAATTAACATAATAGATTCCTAATATAACTCAACAAACTCAATTATAACACATAAAGTTTTGTATTTTCAGTTATAAAAAAGATTCTCAATCGAAAAATACTCCAAAAATATAGCAATCTTCAAAGAAATTATATAATACATCTAAATACATAAAGTATATTAATTAAAAAAAATTATGAATATATTCATGGAATATAGCGAGACAGTGAATACAATGAAATACATAGAATACATTGGGATACATTGAAATACAATGAGAAAAAAAGACAGTGAATACAATGAAATACATGAAATACGACGAGACACATTGAATTACAATGAAAAAAAGACAATGAATATAATAAAATACATGAAAATACATTTAAATATATTAACAGAAAATCAAGTTTCTTAGCCCCAAACTCCATCATCTTTGTTCAAGAACAAACCAATCTGTTTATATGTCGGCGACTACTGTCTTTACAATCTTTAGGTTGCCAATGCCATTAAGTATAAAAATTATCAGGTCTACCATTCTCGGAACAACGAAAGCCTTCATCCAAGAACTTACAATGCTTTGATTTATATAGTGTATAACTTTCATCCCAAACCCAACTCCCATAAAAAAGATCACAGCTTTCTGCTCCCTTTAAAAAAAATCCAACTTTTCAGTCTTGTTATATGGAACAGACAATCCATTGAACCCTATCCACGTAGAAAATAAGGATGTTTGTTGATACAAACGAGGCCCTTTATTTACTTTTCTGTAATCTAACAAAAACAGACACAAGAATAAGCAAACAGTGAAGAAAAGGCAGCCAAGTACACCTGCTAATGGCTCAAAAAGCTTCAAGCATTTGAATTTCTTGAAAATTTTAAATTGGGTCATTGTGTTGAAGAATCTAGGAGATGGTCTTTGCACAAATCCGGTAGAAGAAGGAGATCGGAAATTTTAATGGGATGGGGAAGAGAATGTGATGTATCAAAGTAGAGAGAGAAAGAAAATAATGTAACTAATTAGCATATTGAGTGGCTTAGGGCTAAGAGGTAACCAAAATTAAATATTTTGCTATAAATTTTAAAACTTATTTATAGAATATAATTTTTTTAAATGGTATTTATTTAAAATAAATAAGGTATTAACATTTATTATAGGAGGTAAAAATTCCTTTATAATTAGTATTAGGGCTGCTTATCGGGCGGATTGGGCGGTTATTTACTCTTAACGCTTTGGCTTCTTGGTTATCAGCTTTTAAATATATTGATCCGCAAGCCACCCGATAAGATATCGGGCAGACGATATCGGTTTAGCTCTTATCGGCCAGTTTATCGGCCTAATTCAATTAAAATAAAATAAAATTTAGTCTTTGTTGTGGTCGATGCACTAAGAGGGACAAAGCAGAAGAGACACATTGATGAGTAAATCATCTATCTAGAATCTTATTTATATTTGTGCACATTGAACTTAGTCCATGTGAAAGATTTTCAATTGGCAGTTGTTAAAACAAATATTTGTCATGCTTAAAATTATAGGATGCCTTTAAATCCAGGCAAAGTTGATGAAGCAGTGATGTAACTGGTATTGTTATCTTGTTTCAGAAGCAAATTCTGTCTTTTGTCACGGTTAGATTACTCCTTTTATTTGGCTTTATTTTATTCTAATTCACTTTAATAGAGTACTAGAGGAAGAAGGATTTTTTATTATTTAATATATATATGGATAAAAATAAATTTTATATGCATATATATATATATATATATATTCTTAACGAGTTAACAGCTTATCCGTTAAAAAAATTAAATAATTTGCCCCCAAACCGATAAGCCGTTAATAAAAAAAATTCAATCTATTACCCGTAACCCGATACCAATAAGCCATCAAGCTTCTGTTTCGATTTGATTTTCGATTTTTGTTCGATTTTGAACACCCCTAATCAGCATATTTGTTTTGTAAAACTATTATAAATGCATAAGGGCCCAGCTGTATTAGGCAGGCCATCCATTTCTATTCATTTCTCACATTATCTTTTGTTGCTCTGATAAGAAAGAGCTAGAAACCTTAATTTTTCATTAAAAATCCTTGAATTCAACTCAATTCTTCTACTTATTTGCTCAAAAGTCATCACACACTTTACAAATACAAAATAATAGATATAAGTTACGGGTAAATCATAGCAAATCGTAATAATCTGTGAACCAATTGAACGAAATGATAATGAATACTCGAGGTTAGGATAAGAAGCATTAACAACTTTTATTGATACTATAGGTTTGATCTGCCTCTCCATGAAGAGGTTCGGAGTGGAGTTTTATCTTCCCCCAAGATGGGTGCCTTTCTCTTCTCTCTCTTTCTCTAGAATAGTGGTGCAGAAGAAGTCCCCTTCTAGGGTTTATTCTTCTAGTATTTATAGTTGTGAGATTTTTCAGCTAGCAGTAAGTGGTCATGACCACGCTGAGGTTTCGTCCCCATGGGAGGCGGATAGGCCTTGCCTTCGCGGATCCAACCAAATAAGAATCGAATAATGTTCTAAATGAGGGGTCACCACTTATTAATTATGGATTAGCTCAAGATGATATTAACTTCTTTAATTATCGTTGGGTGGGGTTCTGACCCACAGAGTTAGTCCCAGGTCGTGCTTCGGCCGAACTCGATGAGCGGACTTCATCGATTGTGATATGAAAAACTCGAATAAGGGGGTTGGTTGTTGCTTTGGTTGAGACAAAATGCTTTTTGGCGATGGCCCGAACCTTGTAGAATGTCTGCATCATGCTATAAAATTACCAAGTCACCATATTATCAAGACGGAACGGCTCTTTTTGGTGAAGATACACGACATTTTAACACAATTCGAGCAAGATCGAACTTCGTTACATTCTGGTCCTCGCATTTGTTTGGGATCATAATCGTTGACGTAGGGGGACGGGCCGTATGCGATGTGACCGAGGGGAATAAGTATGCGCCGGGTATGTATTTGGTAACGTCCAAAATTTTGAAGGCATACAGCACATTCTTTCAGCGTTCGCAGGCCGTTGCGATTTTTTTGACGCGCGAGACATTGGCGGATGGCTGAAAAGTCGCTTCGTGGAGCTTGTCATAATGACGCATGCTTCAATAGAACCGAACCATTTTACGGTTGGTCATGCAGTTAATGATGGCTATTGGGTTTCACGAAAGCCATTTACGTTGCCTATAAAGGTGGGTTGAGGCACTCATTTCTCATATCATCATTGTTCATGTGAGAGTGATTCTGAAGAAACTCTTTCATTTTGCTAATTCATCTTCTCTTTTCTTTCCTTGATTGTGATAACCTTTGTCTTGCCCACCGAATTCTATTCCTTTCTCTTTAGTAGATCAACAATGGCAAGCAGTTCTTCCCACGATATTCTTCCGATGGATTTTTCGATCAATTTTCCAGTAGTTAAAAGGCGACCTCCGGCAATGGGAGGTGCAGAACTAATAGAGACCGGAGAAGTTCCGTCGGTTGAAGAGGTAGTTCCTCGGCCCGGAGGTCTAGCAATTGATTTCTCCATCAACAATGGAGAGGACCCGGTGGATGAATCCCCACTAATGGGGAAAATTGGGATGGCCCGATTACTGGAATAGGGGGTCATCCTCACCCATGTAGACATCGTTCTTTCTAGAAGTGATGAGATGGTCCATACCAACCGCAAGGGATACTTCATCTTCTATGCCTATCCCTTCAGGTTAGGGTTTAAGATTCCGTTCTCAATGCTGGTGGTGGATTTCTGTCGTTATTACGGGGAGTGTCAGAAGTCAGCTTACTCCTTCTCTCTACAAATTATTGGCAATGTTTATCAAGTATGGGGAACTGGCCGGTAGGGTGGTCACGCTACAGCACGTGCTCAGTCTCTACGCTCCTCAGAGACTCTGTGGTACCATGATTCGAGTGTTCCCTCATGGGTCGAGGGGACTGACTACGACACTGGACGATGAGGTCGACTCTCGTCCTTTTGAGCATTTTATTTATATCAGGACTGGGCATTTAGTGCCATGTCCCACTGGATTCCCAGAGGCTTGTAATCTTGCACGTAAGTTCCTTTATCATCATATTCTTTTTACTTCCTTTTCTTATGTCTGGCATTCGTGAGTGCCAACACGTGTCAATTTTGTAGCCGAAAAGTCGCCGCTAGTTACATTAGCTGGGATACACGGGTGAGTCGAGGCCGTGCTCCCACATACCGAGGAGGTACGCATGTGGGCATCTTTTTAGGAGAGGCATGGTCGTTGTCCCATTACAGGTGAGAAGTTGATTTCTTCCTCTGTTCTGTTTTGATTCGATTTTGTTTACCAACTTTGCTTTTCTGTGACAGGGAGGGCACGTCGTGTCAGGGCCCCTCATTTGGCCTTCCGGCAAACGGGTGCAGTTGCTCAACCTATTGCAGCACTGATGCCGCACCGTGTACCGAGGGCGATGTCAGTTGAATCTTCGGTAGCTCCTTCCCCACTACAGGCTGCACTTCGAGATGGGGATCCGTCGGGGGTTGTGATCCCTTGAGCGGAATCACCGTTAGATGGGGAGGAGGGGAGAGGTTGTTGATTATACGCAGGGTCGTGTTCACGTCAGCTCCTCCTATGGTGATTAACTTGGATTCCCCTACGGCAGATGTGGAAGAGAGTGCATCCGCGACGCCCGCCCTTGAGAGCGAACAGATAGTGGGGGTTGCCCCGGTTGGCTTAGGCTGTGATGATGCCATCGCTTCGGTGACTCAGTTGGTGGCTCCGGTCACTAAGATGTGAGGTAGTTTCTTAGCAGCTGCTAAGGTTGGTGAGTCTAGTGCTCAGTTGGCATTTATGGCAGGTGATTCTACCTTGCCAGTGGCGGGAGTAAGGAGAGACGCTGGAGGAGATGAGTACGAGTCTTAATCTGATTTGGACCTTGAGGACATCTGCATATTCTGGGAAGGCTTTACAAACTCGACTGTGCGCGCATAGGGAAGATCTCGCCTCATCGAGGTCCCCACGGATTTAAACTTATTGCTCCAAGGGGAGAGTTTGGTGCTGCAGTTTGGGTTTCTCTGCTCGAAAGCCGAGAATGTAGAGGGACATCACGGATATCGGGCTGATGAATTAGGTGGTCGTTATGGGCTTGAGGATATGTAATCAGACATTGGTTTGCTTCTTCGTTGCCTTGGTTTACTTTTTATTGTAATCATTTCCTTTGTTTTGCAGTCTTATTTCCTAGAGGTAGAGAGCATCCGTCGAGCTAACATCCGCTCGGCGAAATTTTTGCGGGTGATGGAGAAATATCACTATTATCAGGATTAATGCCGATTGATAAGCATGTGCTTGAGAAACAATCCCCGTAGCCTGGCCCTGGTCGAGGAATTGGCGAGGCAGGAACTTCAAATACAACAAGCACTTGGCAGGATAAGTGCTCTTGAGGAGCAGCTCCATCGGAAGGGTAAGGAGCTCGAGGTAGGGAAGAAGGCCGCAACCGAGTGTGAACGCCAAGGCCTGTCTAAGGCATGGAGTGGGAAGGTGTCTTCATTGTAGGGTGAAGTCGCAGCCATGAATCGTTAGGTGAGTGATGCCTCGTCGAGGGCTAAGGCGTTAAAGGAGGCTATCCGCACGCACGAGTCCCAGCTGGCATTGGTTAGGGCTGCTGCGACATTGAGAGAAGCAAACCTTAAGGATCGGATCGGTGTTTTCGAGCAGAATTCCCAAGTCATGGTGGACCGGATTACGGCCTTGTAGGAAACGAATCAGCGTCTACGGGACCAGTCCACTTCTTCCAGCCAGGCTCAGGAGCTTTGGGTTTTTGATTAGGCCCAACGTGATATATATAAGAATTTGTGGGAGGTTAGCATTGTGGTCGAAGCTACTTTCGAGTGAGCGCAACAAAAGGCTCGTGAAGCCCGTATTGACTGTGGTTTTGATGCGGCGATGCCAGAGGCTGACGATGGCGCAAATGGGGGCGCTGATGGCGCCGAATAAAAAGAAGCATTTTTCTTATCTTGTTTGCCACTTTGCATTTGCTCTTTCTTATTGACCGTCCTTGGCCGGGTATAAGCGGGGATAATCCGCAATTAACTTTGTGAATAAATGAAATCTTCTTTTTGTTATTTGCCTTGCACTTATTTTGTACTTCGCTCTTTCTTCCTTGGATTTTTCTTTGCATGCATTCGTGGGAGCGATTTGCATTTGAGTTTTCTTTGGTAGGTATGTTGGTTAATGAGTCGGAAGCGTCGTTTGGCGACAGCAGTGCTTAGCTTTAGTCCCAGTTTGGGTGCGGTCAAACTACTAGTCGTGATGATAAAAACGTGACCTTATGGTTCGACAGGGGCCGAAAGTTTCGTGCCCCTAATCTTAATTCGAGTTGGGTGTACTTACTTGAATGGTGAGGGTGCTTGACCCTCGTCTTTATTCGTTGGCGGTTGAGTTTTATAGAGTTCAATAGTGAAGGAGCTTGGTCCGAGTTCCGGTTCGACCATAGTTGCACCTGTTGGCGAAGGCGCGTGGTCTGAGTCCTGGTTGAACTGTTATTGAACTTTGTCAATTTTGACGGCGAAGGTGCATAGCCTGAGTCCTAGTTCAACTGTAGTTGAACTTGTTGGCGAAGGCGCATAGCCTGAGTCCCAGTTCAACTGTTGTTGAACTTTGTCAATTTTGACGTTGAAGGCGCATAGACTAAGTCTTGGTTCACTCGTAATTGAACTTGTTGGCGAAGGCACATAGCCTGAGTCTTGGTTCAACAGCATTTGAACTTGTTGGAAAAGGCACACAGCCTGAGTCCCAAGTTCAACTGTTGTTGAACTTTGTCAATTTCGATGGCGAAGGTGCATAGCTTGAGTCTTGGTTCAATCGTAGTTGAACTTGCTGGCGAAGGCGCACAGCCTGAGTCTTGGTTCAACTATAGTTGAACTTTTTGGCGAAGGCGCACAGCCTGAGTCCTAGTTCAACTATTGTTGAACTTTGTCAATTTTAACGGTGAAGGCTTATAGCCTGAGTCTTGGTTCAACCGTAGATGAACTTGTTGGCGAAGGCGCATAGCCTGAGTCTTGGTTCAACCGTAAGTGGAACTTGTTGGCGAAGGCGCACGGCCTGAGTCTTGGTTCAACCGTAGTTGAACTTGTTAGCGAAGGCGCATAGCTTGAGTCTTGGTTCAACCGTAGTTGAACTTGTTGGCGAAGGCGCACAGCCTGAGTCTTGGTTCAACCGTAGTGAACTTGTTGGCGAAGGTGCACAGACTGAGTCTTGGTTCAACCGTAGTTGAACTTATTGGCGAAGGCGCACAACCTAAGTCCCAGTTCAACCGTTATTGAACTTTATCAATTTTGATGGCAAAGGCGTATAGCATGAGTCTGAGTTCAATTGTAATTGAACTTGTTAGCGAAGGCGCACATCTTGAGTCCCAGTTCAACTGCTGTTGAACTTTGTCAATTTTGACGGCGAAGGCGCATAGCCTGAGTCTTGGTTCAACGTAGTTGAACTTGTTGGCAAAGGCGCACAGCCTGAGTCTTGGTTCAACCATAGTTGAACTTGTTGGCGAAGGCGCATAGCCTGAGTCCAAGTTCAACTATTGTTGAACTTTATCAATTTTGATGGTGAAGGCACATAGCCTGAGTCTTGGTTCAACCGTAGTTGAACTTGTTGGAGAAGGCGCATAGCCTAAGTCTTGGTTCAACCGTAGTTGAACTTGTTGGCAAAGCTGCATAGCCTAAGTCTTGGTTCAACCGTAGTTGAACTTGTTGGCAAAGGCGCATAGCCTGAGTTCCAGTTCAACTGTTGTAGAACTTTGTTAATTTTGACGGCGAAGGCACATAGCCAAAGTCTTGGTTCAACCGTAGTTGAACTTGTTCGCGAAGGCGCATAGCCTGAGTCCCAGTTCAATTGTTGTTGAACTTTGTTAATTTTGACGGCGAAGGCGCATAGCCTGAGTCTTGCTTCAACCGTAGTTGAACTTGTTGGCAAAGGCGCATAGCCTGAGTCCCAGTTCAATTGTTTTGAACTTTGTTAATTTTGACGGCGAAGGCGCCTAGCCAGAGTCTTGGTTCAACCGTAGTTGAACTTGTTCACGAAGGCGCATAGCATGAGTCCCAGTTCAATTGTTGTTGAACTTTGTTAATTTTGACGGCGAAGGCGCATAGCCTGAGTCTTGCTTCAACCGTAGTTGAACTTTTTTGCGAAGGCGTTCAGCTTGAGTCCCAGTTCAACTGTTGTTGAACTTTGTCAATTTTGACGGTGAAGGCACATAGTCTGAGTCTTGGTTCAACCGTAGTTGAACTTGTTGGCGAAAGCGCATGGCCTGAGTCTTCACGCTGTGGGTATTGAGTGCTAAAGCCCGGTTTTGATTCGAGACTTTGAGCAGTTTATGCGTTGTTTTCCCGATCGGGGCATGTAGGCTGTCTCGAGGTGTTTCTTGACTCGAGGTATCTCAATGCCAGTTTTCTGTTAGATTCCGTATATGGGATGCGGGAGGCGCCTCACGGGGATTTTCCCTTAAGGGGGACTTCTTCTTCTTGTTCGCACTGTCGTAGATCGAACAGAGAGAGAGAAGAGACTTGGATTTTGATATGAGATCTTCCAGTTCTTCTTGTCGTAGGTGCTTGGGCTTGTTCAAGCGGGGTTGTTCTTCCCATTGTTTTTGGCGTTTCTTTCCTTGTGGTCCAGAGAAGAACTACACGATTTTGCTAGGAAATTCCCATAGACGGTGCCAAATTATTTGCTTAAAAGTCATCACACACTTTATGAATACAAAATAATGTATAAGTTACGGGCAAATCATAGCAAACCGTAATAATCCGTCAACCAATTGAAAGAAATGACAATGAATACTCGAGGTTAGGAGAAGAAGAATTAACAACTTTTATTGATAATATATGATGTGCCTCTCCATGAAGAGGTTGAGAGGCTTACGGTTGAGTTTTATTTTCCCCCAAGATGGGTGCCTTTTTCTCTTCTCTCTCTTTCTCTAGAATAGTGGTGCAGAAGAAGTCCCCTTCTAGGGTTTATTCTTCTAGTATTTATAGTTGTAAGCTTCGTGAGCTAGCAGTAAGCGATCGTGATCACACTGGGGTTTTGTCTCCATGGGAAGGTGGATAGGCCTTGCCATCGTGGATCCAACCGAATAAGAATCGAATAATGTTCTGAATGAGGGGTCATAGCACTTATTAATTATGAATTAACTCAAGATAAGATTAATTTCGTTAATTATCGTGGGGTCGAGTTCTGACCCATACACTTCCGTTGACAAGATCCAACTACAATCAATCGATCACGTAACGTATTGTATGCTCATCTTACATGACCTGTCTTTGTTTTTCAATTAAATAAATGAGTATACTTCTTCTCCATAGGCTTGGAATTAAACTAATATAAGCAGTCCTAAAACATTTAGGATTTAGTACTTGCGAGTCTTTTGAGTTCATGTTTAATTAAATTTTGTAATCAAAATCATATGGGATTAGATTTTCTATTTTCTAGTCAAAGAGGATGTTATAGTATTAGAGATTTAGAGTGTTATTGCCTATTTTCTTGAGATGTGGAGATCATTAAGAGATTCTTTGACATTATTATGAGTGAAAAAAAACTTCTTACCTCATTTTCTCTTTAATCTGCAAAATTTCCTCTAAATAATCACTGTTTGATATTCCAATTGCGAGTAAATTATTTATTTTTTTGGACTCATTATATTTTAATGTTATGAGTTCATATATATTATTTCCGTAATTTTAATGAATATTTATATATAAATTTTTATTTTTTCGTGTTGAAAGTTATGAATTTAATTGCATCCATAGACACTACTACTACATCCACCTCTATCTCATCTTAAATGACCTTTGTAATTGCATGCTTTTGTTATTGAAATTATATACTCGTTTTCGTTTGTGATAGTCTTCCATTGACTAATTCATTTGGAATATACATATTACAGACTCCCCTAGCTAGGTTGGAATGATTAAGAAAATGTCCATGGCAAATCTCTGTCTTAAAATAGTTAATTAATCGATTAATAATAAAATACGATGAACATAAATCATGACTATACAACAAAAGTAAAGGTGACCAAGCCCCAAGGAAATGGAAGTAATTTACAACCGACAAATATGTGGCAGACATAAGAATTAAAGGTATTGTGAATTAGGACATTAAATCACGTGTGTACGTTACATAGTAGTAGTATGTTACATCTTTACTCTCTTCATTTTACTTTTACTTGACATATTTTATTTTTTTTTAATTTTTACGTTCCTTAAAAAATATATTCCACATAAATTGAAACGGAGGGAGTATAATTTATCATGATACATATATTAATTGATGCATATTTTATTATATTTGAAAAAATTATTTAAAATAATTAAAAAAATATTATGCGTACAGCAGAAAAAAATTATCTTCCTTTAATATACATAATTAACAAGTAAAAATAAAAATTTATTTTTAATATTACTTGCCAAGTAAAAATAAATAGAGGGATTATATCTTAATTCAAAACTCCAAATTAACTTTAATTTAGAGATAGAGTACATAGTGGGAGCTGAATTTGAACGAGTTAAAATGGGTTAGGCAAAGTAACATTCTCACCACGATTAAAGCATTCTATATAAATAATACAACTATGACTTTATAATGATAGGAACGAAGTTGGAGTTAAACACCCAACTTTAATCAAAAACTATTGCTGACCTCTTTTCTGGATATGAATTATGAAAGTACATCAATGGGCAATGAATGACAGTTTTGTCGTTGCTCTCACCGTCCCACGTGAAGTATTTGTTGATTGGAAAACGAAGTTACTATAGCTAATCATAGTGGGAGGGATAATAATGGGAGAGATAAGATCCCTTTATCCTTTCATATTCGAATCCTTAACATGCAGCTTTTTTATAGTAAGGAATAATTTCTTCTTTTATAGGTCACATGGCGCAAATATTAATTAATTAGATTCTCATTACACATATAGAATAACGAGTGAGAAATAAAATAAATTTAAAAATATAAATTTTTTTTGGTGTGAAAGATGATTATATATTAATTTATAAAAGGTCATAGAAATAGTTAGCCGATACAGTAGTAGCATTAGATTACAATCCACGCTCCTATGTGAGTCATGTACATATGTAGTAGTAGACGGAATATTAAACACACTAGTAGTAGTATACACATTTGTTGTTCGAAAGAGCAAGGTTTCATTCAACCTATTGCTATATTTGAGAAGCCTGTTTTGGTAGGTGCCTTGTTGGTCGTTCTCCCAAAAAGTGGTGACAAAAGATGGTGGTTGTCCAAAAAACATGCATTTTTCTTTCAGCTCCTTGGCTCCAAACGATGCTAATTTATCCGCTATACAGTTTTGCTCTCTGTAGACATGGTGCATGGAAGGACTATTCAGCTGGCGGAGTAAGCACCTGCAGTCATTTATAATATTAATATATTGCATAATTGGGGAATCAAACATACCTATGATTGTATTAGCATCTGTCTCAATGATGAGTGGTGATATTAGTTTAATGAATTTTTTAGAAAAATTAAAGAAAACTAGGATGTCTCGAATGAAAGACCATTCTAATTTATCGAAAGCCTTTTCTAGGTCTAGTTTTAGGAGCATACTAAGTTGATGGCCTTTCCTTCGTTGGAAGTAGTGTAATATTTCTTGAACAATTAACGCATTATCAGCTACTAGCCTATTTTTTATGAAGCTAGATTGGGTAAGGTAAACTAACCTATCAAGAATTGGTTTGATTCTATTTACCAGAATTTTTGTTATTAATTTATAATTAGTATTACATAAGCTATTTCGCTATTAGTGAGAACATTGTTAAAAAGGAATGTTTTGTTAGGTATTGAAGTAGTCATAGTAGTAGTGAATAAATTGTCATAGAATTGAATAATGTGTTTTTTGATTTGCAGTGGATCATTTATCCAATTTCCCCCTTGATCTTGGATATTAGTGACCCTATTTTGTCTTATACGATTGATAGTGGATAAGTGACAAAAATTTGTATTAGCAACCCCATTGTTAAGCCAATTTATGCGGGATTTTAACTTTCAAAAATCCTCGCAAACCAATAAACACTCTGCAGTGGCATGGGCTTTCAGGGTCCCAACCACCAGCCACGTCGGGACAGAGGTGAATCTATAATTTTAATTTTTATGAGTTCAACTTCTAAGGGTTTTAGTATTAAACTCATTATATTTTTAAAGTAATAGATTTTTTTATTATTTTTATAATTTTTATTTTGTATCGCAAATTATGGGTTTAATTGAACCTGTTGGTAACAAACTATATCCGCCCTTGCGTCGGAGGAACTGGAAGCTGCTCTATTTCGGATTTTGTTGAAGGTTCTTGATAGAATGTTGCTGATAAAACTGAAAATATTTTTGAAAAACATGTTTGCTATAATCAAAAGGTAAAATTTGAACTTAATTTTACAAATTAGATACTAGGAGTATTTTAATAAGACAGTTGTGTCAAATATTTAATAAAATTCTTGTATTTACTACAGTATATATTAGGAATCGATTACCAAATAATCATACATAAAAAGGCACACTTCAATAACTATAATAATACTTACATACATTAGGTGTTTACACCTAACTAGATAATTAACTTTAAGAATTAACAAATCTGGTTCGAACCGGACTCATCGGTTGCATGACAGATCGGGGCTGAAAAGTGATGGGTTAAAGATCGAACCCGAATTATATCGAACCAAGGTACGAAGTTAGAGCATGCGTCTTCAAGATCATCGAGCACGTAGCTCCGGGACCGACCCCGACTCTGATCAAGCTCAAGAATACATTATCGGAACAAATAACAAAAAGCTGAAACATCCGTAACCGGTCGGATGTCACAGTAAAAATCTCAGCACCTATCAACGAGAGACCGACTAATTGGAAAATCATGAGATTTCTTACCTTTTGTAAAATTGTATCTAAAGTAGGATTCCGCTACTGTATAAAAAGGATCTGATTATTTGTAATATACATGGGAACATGCATTCAAAAGCAATACACTATTATCTCTAGTTCTTATTATCTTGCTATTCTGTTCTAACATCGATTGAGGCACTTTTTTGGCTCGATGGTAACCAACCTTCAAGGCTAACACTGTACAACTTGTGTGGTTTGCATTCACTTTTCTGCCATTAATTTCAATATTAATCTGTTTTCTTAATTTGTGTAAAATTATATCACGTATCCTTAAAACTGTGTATAAATTTAATTATTATCCGATTTTAAGGGTAAACATTTTGGCACTCACCGTGGGGCTAAGGATAAAAGAGGTTATTTGATACAAATTGCCATAACACACACTATTTTTCACTTGTTCTTTGAAGTGTCTTCGATTTCAGGCTTAAGCTCAAAATGTCCAACTCACAATTAGCACCTCCACCTACTGACGGTGAGTCTGGTTACCACGGTGAAAACAATAACATAGCGTCCGGAAATGAGATACTGCCTGTTGATCCCGTAGGAATTCCAATTGCGGACCCGTTGGATGCTAATTTGCATGTGTCTATCGACATGAGCCTTTCTACTGACCCAAATAATAACATTTGTGGTGAAGACCGATTAACGACATAAAAATAATCTAAACACAATGATGGATACGAGGTCAATCTACAGATGATCTTTGAAATATTGCAGGCTCAACATGTGGAAATAACTGAGTTACATAACTAGAGTCGTGTACCGAGCATGATCGAGCATGATCCTTCTTGTGACATCACTCCCGGGGAGGAACTGGTAGCGAAAAGGTCGAATGGCAGCAAGTCGTGTAACAACCCGAAAATCATAAAAATGCTCGAAGAGCTTACAGAACAAATAGAAACAGGGGAAAATAAAATCGAAACAAACGACAAAAAGGTGGAAACCTATAGTTCTAGGGTCGACCAGATCTCGGGAGAGTCTCCGATATTGAAATTCTTGGATTCCAAGAAGTTTGTATAGAAACCTTTCCCTCCCAGTGTGGCTCCATACTTGATCCCTAAAAAGTTTTGAATGTCCGAGATTCCTAAGTACAATGGAATGACAAACCCAAACTAGAGCATGTCACTTCATACACATGCACCATCAAAAGAAATGACTTGGAGGATGATGAGATGGAGTTTGTCTTGCTGAAGAAATTCAGAACCCTGTCAAAGGGAACCATGATATGGTATTACAACTTACCCCTTAATTCTATTGACTCATTAGCTATGCTCACATACTCTTTGTGAAAACACATATTGTGGCTATCAAGGTCGAAACCAGGAAATCAGAACTCTTAAAGGTGAGGCAAAAGGATAATGAGATGCTCAGAGTTTGTATCTCGATGTCAAATGGAATAGATGTATTTGCCACTGGTTGTTGATGACTGGACCGTTCAATCTTTTACCCAAGGACTCAATGTTCGATATTCGATGGATTCACAGCAATTGAAGCAAAATATGATAGAATATTTGGTTGTCACTTAGGCTGATGTGCATAATCGATATCAATCAAATATCAGAGTTGAAGATGATCTATTGGGGGCTCCTTCCGGGTCCGTTTATCCTATTAGAGCCGTCGACAGAGTCAAGAGAGATATTGATTGCGAACAAAGGAAGAATAGGTATTGATACCATCCATACAATGGGGATCCAAGAGGAAATAAGTCTGGACGGAGTTCTATACGAAATGAAAAAAAAAACCAAGTATAGAACAACTGGGGACTCCAGATCAAGAACGATTTCGATAGTCCTATCGGACCCAAAGAAGCACTAAGGTTGTGAGAAGATAAATTTAATGTGGATGCTATTGTTCTCGTATCGACTATCGAACACATCAAAGATACCAAATAGCCTTGACCTCTACAATCTGACCCAACCTAAAGTGACCCAAAACCAAATATGCAAATATCATGGGTTGTAGGAGCCTCTCCAGGAGTCTGCATACCCCCAGTGAGCGCGGGTACCTAGTGTGAGATGTGATATTTCCCGATGGGCTATTGTTGTTTTATGTTATTGCTCGTGGGGCTGATACGAGTGATTGTGATATAACCCAAGGGGCTGGTTCTGTTGATATTTTGCGCGGGGGGCTATTTACATTTCTATTCTTTTCTCACTTATTTCATCACTCGCTTGAACTATTAAAAATTGTATTAAGAAAAGTTTTACTAAACTGAGATTTTTTAACGAGTGTTATTGTTTTACTGCATTGTTTTATACTTATATTGTTATGCTGTAGCATTGTGCTGTGATTTACGTATATTCTTAGTGCTCAACCGTCTTTACTTTTATTACTTTCTGAGTTGTCGTACACACATTACTCTCGGCACCTTGTGTGCAGATCCAGGAGTCTCGGATCACGCTAGCGAGTGCTGATTTGTCATCCAACAAGCTTTCTGAGTTGACTAGGTAGTTGCTTGGCTTCTGCAGCCCAGTGTTTCTCCTTCCTATCTTTATTCCGCTTTGTATTAGCTTGTTTCAGACTATGTTGTCTTTTTATATTTCTAGACGAGTTGTAGTTGCTCAAGACTGGTGATACCCCGATATCGGGCTGTGTTTTGTTTCTACACCACTCTATTCTACCTTATATTTTGGGATTTTTAGCTTATTAATGACTTTAAATGACTTATTATAATTGTTTGGTTGGTTTGGGAGTTTATGTTGGCTGGCCTAGTTTCACGATAAGTGCCATCACGACCAAGTCCGTTTTAGGGTCGTGACCTTTGAAGTCTTCACTCGAACGAATCGGACCATCCAGCCTCGGTCCCGATCCTCATCTATACTCGAGAATAGGGCTTTATTGGCCCGGCGGGCAAGTTTTAATAATCTCCTTCGATAGAGTTGGTGAATGTACATGCACATAAGATGATCGAGGGTGAAGGGACACCCCTCAATTTTGCTTACAAAAAATCGAAAGAGAATTACTATCCTCTGGAAAGAGGGACAAATTTGACCGAGAGTCACATCGTACCTCTTGCAGAAGGAAATGATGACCAAGTCTAAGGGACCCACCGTGAAGGGATAAGTGTAAACTCTTAAAAAACCTTCCACGTAGGTAGTAATTCCTTTGTCAGGTGAAGGCACCACCACATGTTTATCAGCCCACTTGCAATCTTCTTTGACCTTAGAGAGAAGATCATCGGTGATCAAACATATATATCTCGAGAGTGACTCGCATCGAACGTGTACTGAAGGATCACTTTCGACCCTGAAATTAGCACCGATCGAGTACCCAGCAGGAACAAACTCTTTAGGGTGAGGTTCCGCCGCTGATTCCTCGCCGGTAGGTCGTACTGAAGAGTCAATTTCTTTTAGTGGATCTGTCTCAGAAGTTTTTGCCATTTTTCTTTAGAATAGAGATGAAGAAGAGGAAGTTAAACGGTCACGCTTAATATTTTGGAATGAAGATAAGTGAGAGTTCTTGCAAAGGCCTCAAGACATCTGGTACAAGTGTTAGAGAATGCAAAGGTTTTTTAAGAACAAGAGTAGAAGAGGTTTAGGCGTAAAGTTTGAATGAATAAAAGTTTGAGTATTTATAGTTTACAAACGACAATTCAAAACCCTTAATGGCCAACCAGCAACTGCCGAACATTAAATACCATTAAAGACGTGTTTGATGAGACATTTTGTTAGTTCTGTCGTTTCGAACGCGAACAATCGAGACGAAGATCGAGGGCTCATGTCGTTTCTCGTAGTTTATTCTCCGACATGAGGGAACTATCTATATATGATCGAAACCGGAATCATCTATTGCATGATAGATTAGGGCTGAAACGTGATGGATTAAATATCAACCTCGGATTATATCGAACCAAGGTACTAAGTTAGAGCATGCGCCTTTAAGGTCATCGAGCCCGTAGCTCCGGAACCGACCCCGACTCCGATCAAGCTCAAGGAAATATAATTAGAACGATTAACAAAAGGCCAAAATATCCATAACCGGTCGAATGCCACGGCGGGAATCTCAGCATGTATCAACAAGAGACCGACTAATTAGCAAATCATGCGATACCTTTTATAGATTTGTATCTAAAATATGACTCCCCTACTATATAAAGGTTCAGATTATTTGTAATAGACATGGTAACACACATCCAAAAGCAATATACTGTTAATTCTAGATCTTATTATCTTGTTATTCTATTTTGACATCGATTGAGGTACTTTTTGACTCGAGGGTGACCAACCTTCAAGGCTAACACTGTTCAATTTGTGTGGTTTGCATTCACTTTTCTGTCATTGACTACAATATTAATCTGTTTTCTCTATTTGTGTCACATTATATCACGTATACTTAAAATCGCGTATAAATTCAATTGTTTTCCGATTTTGAGGGTAAACAAAATTAAAGCGAAAATATATATCACTTGACCATAATTAAGTGTTTAAAAGTATTTAAGCAATATATATATATATTATTTTATTGGTTTGGGGTAAACACTGCCATTTACTGTGACCTACTTAATAATTATTTGTTAATATGTTTCAATACATTGAATAAGTGTTATGTTAATCTTAAAAATTCAAATTTAAAATTAATTTTATTAGCCTTCAATAGCTTCTCTATACTTCAATCCAATTGATCGATGATCAAGAGGGTACTCTTTTTTGTTTGGACTAATAGCTGTCTATCGAAGAAAGGGAAGAGGCAAGAGCACATAGCATTCTGCTTCAATTGACCAGGCCAACCGAATAGATTGAGCAAGATATAAAAGAATAATGAAAAGAAACCTATAAGATAATGGAAAAAGATATGCCTTTTTTATATAAAGAAAAAAAATTCTTTCTTCCAAACTACCAATTGGTTGTTGGGTAGAAATTTTGTCGGGAGAGTTTTTACTCTTGAACGAGGGTAAATATACAAAAAAAAATTATTAAATAATTTTCTCTACGACTGAATGATTGTTTGCTTTCTTTGAGAATTTTAATTGTTCAGCTAAAGAAAGTGTGATAAATCCTGAGTCACTTATCATATAGCCTTACGTTGGCATAAGTTTTGGATTACACGCATGACATTCTTGCAATAGATTTTGTTTAAAGTTATTAGAATCTAATCAAGTCAACGACGAGAATAACTACACATTTGAAACTCTTCCTACCGAGAAAGTAATATCGTTTTTTGGTTTCGCTTGGAGTTTGATATTTATACGGATTCGATTAAAGTTAAATTTGTGTCAATTGTTTTACTATTAAGGTGGTAAAATGCTTGCTAACAAATGCAATTTCGTACATAAGGCTCAATGAAGATGTACTTAGAAAGTATACTAAGCTAGCATTTAGATATTCATTTGATTGGAAAGAGTATTTGAAGATGAGATAAAAAATAACTTTTTATGTTTGGACATATATTTACTTGAAAAGAAATTTAATCTTTGTGAGTAAAAAACTTGAAAAATTAGTCTGAATCACTTTTTGAAACTAAGGGCGACCCAAGGGTCAAACAAATAAAGCAAGAGCCCCAAATTATTCTTTTCTCTTTTACTTGTATTCGATATTTGTATTGAAATCCGGACTAATCTATCAAATAGGGCCTATTAAAATAGAGAACCTATTTTAACAGGATTTTTTTCATTCATAGGACTCGAACTCGATACATTTAATTAAGGTAAGTTTTGAATCATATTCATCCCACCATAATTTTTAGAGGTCGGGCCTAATTACATTGGGTATTTCAAAATAAAAAAGATAAATATAATTTATAAAAAGTAAAATAACTTTTACTTTAGTATTGATGTAATCTTTTGAGAAAAAAATTGGATAAAGAGAATCACTATTCACCCCCACACTCTTATCGAGATTATAAAATCTTTCACTATTTAAATTTTACGATTGACATTATTAGACTTAATTTTATCTTTCTCATCGGAAAATAGGCACTTCATTCTCATATTCTCTTCCTTGGTTTATGCAAAGCTTAAGTTTTCTGATAAGTAATATTGGTCAGTAGAAAGAAAAATGTATTATTTTTTCTAAAAAATAAGAGCTGAACAGTACTATTGAATAAAAGTATATTACGGATTTTTTTTTATTTTTTTTTCAAGATTCAATCGTTTCAACATCAAAAAATTATTTCTATATCTAAGTTATCAGTTTTTTGTATCTAGTTCTATTACCTCATATCAACATCTCATCATAAATTAAATAATTTATAAAAGAAATTATAACAAATCCACATCTGAAAAAAACTAGAAAAATAGACTTTCTAAAAGGCCCCAAATAATAAATTGACTTTACGCCACCAATACGCTTCTATTTAAAACTTGAAAATTCTTCTTTAAAAATTGGTCACTTTTTATAACTAATTTCTTTTTCAATTTCTTAAGAAGAAAAAAAGGAAAAAGAACTTTATGATCCAACGGTAGCTAAATATTTTATGAGTGACTCTTCAAAAGTTTGAAAAGCCAACTTCCCTATACTCCTTAGCCAGAGTGTACAAATTAGTCACGAACTCATTTCTATAGGCGGGACCTCTGTCACGAGACATGGGTCCCACATTCCATTATGAACTCCAAGTTCTTCCTCCTCCTTTTCATACAGACTAACAAAAAGCCAATCATGTCCTTAAATCCCACTATCCATCCACCGCCAATCCGAACACGGCTCTTCCCCTTGTGGACCCCACACCTTCTACCCCCAACGACAACTCATACTCTCACAAACGACAGCTTTGTATTTTCCAACAGTAATTAATTCCAATTTTATTTGGCTAAGACCATACCACGTGTCGCCATCCAATTCGTCATTTCCTAGATATCCCTCCTTCTTCAGATCACTTCTCGTTTGATCAATAAATAAAGCAAATAGGAGAGTTACGACAGTTACTCAGTTGTAATTAGTCAGATTTAGTAAGCAAAAAACTAAATTCGAGAAAAGTTTTCAACTACAGAAATAAAGAGCAAAAAGAAGTAATAATGAGTTCAGAAAATTGGAGTTTGACGGCGAAGCTTTGTGATTCGTGCAAAACGACGTCGGCGACGGTGTTCTGCCGGGCAGATTCAGCTTTTTTATGCTTAGGATGTGACTGCAAAATCCATGCGGCGAACAAGCTTGCGTCGCGTCACGCGCGGGTCTGGGTTTGCGAGGTGTGCGAGCAGGCGCCGGCGAGCGTCACATGCAAGGCGGACGCCGCCGCTCTCTGCGTCACGTGCGACCGCGATATCCACTCTGCTAATCCATTAGCGCGTCGTCACGAGCGTTTCCCCGTTGTTCCCTTCTACGACTCCGCAGTAGCAAAATCTCACGGCGGCGTTAACGATGATGAGAATCACTTTGATAGTCATGAGAATAATCCTCAACCGGAGGAAGAGGCAGAGGCGGCGTCGTGGATACTTCCGACGCCAAAAGAAGGGACTGATAATCAGTATAAATCAGCTGATTTTTTGTTTAATGATATGGATTCGTATTTGGATATGGATATTATGTCGTGTGATCAAAAACCACATAATATTCTTCAGCTGCATCAGCAGTATAGCTCGGATGGAGTTGTGCCAGTGCAGAACAAGAACGAGATTAGCCATTTGCAAGGTCCAGTTGTTGATGGATTTCCAACGTACGAAATGGACTTCATTGGATCTAAACCATACTTGTACAACTTCAACTCTCAGTCCATTAGCCAAAGTGTATGCTCTCTTCTCTCTTCCTTTTCGTCTGAATTGAGGCACAATAATAATTCAGTTCCTAGCTCCTATTGTTTGGTTCTAGAAAATCTATCACAGCTTTTTATTAGCAACTAGGTTTGTCAGAATTCAAAGAGATTATAAAGACAACTTATGTTTGTATAATTTCTAAGTGTATGATCTCATTATTAATTATATGCGTGGGTAAATAATGCAGGTTTCTTCATCATCTATGGACGTGGGTGTTGTGCCGGAGCACAGTGCAATGGCGGATGTATCAAACACCTTAGTGATGAACTCATCGGCGGACACCGTACCGAACCCAGTCTCTGGTTTAGACAGAGAAGCAAGGGTATTGAGGTACAGAGAGAAAAGGAAGAATAGAAAGTTCGAGAAGACTATTCGGTATGCTTCTAGAAAGGCTTACGCAGAGACCCGACCCAGAATCAAAGGAAGATTCGCTAAGCGTACTGAGATTGAAGTCGACTCCCTTCTCGCCGCCGCCGATGCATCTTATGGCGTTGTTCCATCTTTTTAGGAGTAATAAATATCTATGTGGAATTTGTCGACTAAAAAATGAAAAAAGATTTCGTTTTCAGTTTTCTTTCTTTTGATGTTGTTGTTATTAAGGAGGATCATGATTATGTAAATATTCTTATTTTGTTCCAATTTTGTTCTTTATGTGGTAGTTTCCCTTTCGTATTTGCAGTTTTGTGTAATTCAATTATCAGCAGCTGTTTTTACCTTAAGAGATTAGCTCCACATACTTCTCAATAATAAAGAGATCTCCACATACGGGAAACTAATTTCAGTAAGGATTAAGGATAACAGGTTTGAGCTTTGATTTTATTTGTCCGTAGAATGAATCTACAGGAGAGTAATAATTTCACCAAAAACAAAAAAAAACAAAAAAAAAATCCAAGCAAAATTGCTATATCCTCGATTCAGAATAGATAAATGAGTTTGGGAGGCTGTTCATTCTGAAAATATCTTAATATGTATTTGAGCCAGAAGATATTATCAATTAATAAAAGTACATCTTATTCACTAACTTCTCTAAAATATTTATGTCATAGTTAGGACATTCAAACAATCTTATCGACTCAAAAATTGTTGAACACTTTTTAAGCAAATCAATCAATATAGATGAAGGGTCAATCGAAATCAATGGTAATATATATTAAAGATCGATCGTAGGATTCGTGTATATGTTACTCTTATGAAAAGATGATGAAGTGTAATCAAGTATAAGAACAAGTAAACAATAATATGGTAACAGTAGAGAGAAAAGTAATAGAGAGAAAGAGTTATATTATTAACTCTCGGCGATTATAAGTTAACAAGAAGGAGGAGCTCAAATTTGGTGTACTGTTTAACAAGAAGCCGACCTTAGAAGATTTCCAGTAACTTGTTAATGGCAAAAAATTAATGTATCTGAATATGGGTTTAGGATCATAATAGTCGTAACGCAAAGTAAGAGTTGATGTTATATGATTAGAAGGTCATGAGTTCAAACTAAATAATTTTTAGCAAAAATACCAGATAAATTGTCTGTAGATCCAATGTGATTCAGACCTTTTCGTAATTTTTTTTGTTAGTCATTGTGCCTTACATCCGAATAAGTACGTAACTAATAGCCCAGTTTGGTCAAGCTTATTTTTGACCAAAAGTACTTTTTGGTAAAAAAAAAAGCATTTTTGGAGCTTCTCGAAGGAAAAAAGTATTTTTGAGGAGAAGTAGAAGCAGTTTGAGAGAAGCAGAAAAAAGTAGCTTCTTTCGAAAAACACTTTTTTGAGAAACACTTTTGACAAAAATACACTTAGAAGCAGTTTTTAACAGCTTGGCCAAACATTAATTGCTGATTAGAAGTGTTTTTCAAACTAATTAGTCAAACACAAATTGTTTCGTACCAAAAGTACTTTTGAGAAAAGTAGCTAGGCCAAACAGGCTATAAGATTTGGATATAGATTCATTCACATCAAATAATTATATTAAACAAATAATTACAAAATTATGACTTGATATGATTCAATTAATCCTTTCACAGATCTCATACGTAGCAGATCTAGTTTAATGTATGATCGGTTTCTTGTTCTTTTTTTTGAGGTAAATGGGTCATTAATGGACTCTTCACGACGTTTTGCAGTATTGACGGATAAGAGCAATAAACTTTACACGACGCACGTTTCTGCCATTTTACATGGAAACAATAACTATGACCGAGAAGACTATTTTATTATCATCTTCAATCTATTATTTTGTGGACAGAAAATTAAGAAAGGCAACTCTAGTCAACGTCCAAATAATGGCATAAATACAAGGTTTACCCTTGCGCGTTAGTCCCTTTCAATAATCAATAAACCACCTAAAACAGAAGAAGAAAATGAAATTTTGGTGTAGTATATTTTATTATTTGTATATTGTATAGTGTATTAGATTTGTGAGGACCACATGGTATCAAAACCTGAAAGCTTATTGGTGGAGTAGATTTTCTCATATCCTAAACCAGCCAAGTTGGCCACCCCCTTAAAAAACAAAATGAAAAAAGAAATGAAGCAAAAAGGTCGCTTTTTATAATTCTATGCACAGAACTTTAGAAGTTCATTATTTTAAGTATGAACTGGGACTCGGGATCCTACTATGAATAGAAAATTGAACAAGATTAATACTTTAACCTAGCTTATGTTGCATTATGTAGTGGATTCTGATTCCAATATATTAAATTTTATTTTACTTTTGTAACATTTGATTTTTTTTTAAAATATTTAAAGACCATTAAGAACATCGACATGTGCTATTATATTAATTTGCATATGAATGACGTCTAATGATATAATTGTATGAGGACAAATCGGACGCAAAATAAGGCCAGATCATACATACGCGCGGCCGGTCCGTATGAAGTACAGGTCGGGGACGCCTCTTTCTGAAGTCGACGATATTCGGAGACGTCCCCCATTATGACCGTACGCCAAGAGGGATACACTCCCGCCCATAAATGACGAGTCGACGGGCCTGTTCAGGTGGACGTCCTTAACTTCCCCCTCCTCGTATTTCCGCTATGATTGTAGTGCCCTTGTGGCGATGTAATAGTTGGGCGAGAGGACCACTTCCCTATATAAAGGAGGGTCTCCCCCCATTTATATGGGGACAATGATCATTAATAATACAACTTTCTCTCTATCATCCTTCTCTCTATTATCATTATTTTTACTGCTCATCTGCTCTTGATACTTGATTAAATTTTATTATCTTCTCATAAAAATAAATCGTTATATATCAATCCGACGATCAATCTTCAATATATATTACCGCTAATTCCGATTGTCCCTTTATTTACATCGATTGATTTGTTCAAAGGTATCCAACAACTTTTGAGTAAAATAATTTGGCGCCGTCTGTGGTGATTTCAAGAATCAAACTCGTAGTATACATTTGCAAGATCCGATCATCGGAAAAAGTTTCGAAATGGCTGAAAGTAACACACGACCCAAGGCTGTGACAGAAGTTACCACAAACCTCCTGAGTGCCATGAACGAGGCTGGTGGTAGCACAACCATCAACGGCAACGCTACTCCCTTTGCGCGCCTGAAGCGGAAGCCTCCCCTACCCCGCAGGAAAGGGACTCCAATCCAAAAGAGGCACCTCCAGCGGTCAAAAGGCTACTGGAAGAATGGCTGACTAGCACCTTGAGCAGCTTGGTGGAAAAGCCACCGCAAGGTTGCGGAAATGCCGCGCCAGCAACGAGCAACACCACCGCGATAGACAAATAGGAAGAAACATGGACCAACGTCCAAATCCCCGAGACACAAACACACGACAACACACTAGCCTCCATCCTCAGAAAAATGAAGGAAATGGAGGGCGAAAACTAGGTCCTCCGCGATCAGATGAACGAACACCAAGATAGGGTTGATAAGATTCCCGGGGCGCCTAAATTACTACCCAAACGGGATGTAGGAAGGTTTGTGGAACAACCTTACTCCGAAGAAGCGGCACCCTACATCATCCCGAAAACCTCAAGATGCCCCCATACCTGAAGGTGTACGACGGGACCACCGATCCGAGGATCACCTCATCCACTGCATCACTGCAGTAAAAGGTAACGACTTGTCTAAAGAACAGGTACCGTCAGTACTGCTGAAGAAATTCGGCGAGACACTGACCGGAGGAGCGCTGACCTAGTACTCCCAACTACCTGCCAAGGCGATCTCAACCTTCGAGGAAATGGCGGACAAGTTTGTCACCGCGCATGCCGGCGTTAAGAAAGCAGAAGCAAGGGTGAACGATATATTCGCCGTCAAACAGACCACAGGCGAAGGCCTCAGGGACTTCCTCGTCAGATTCAATTGGGTAAGAATGAGCTTGCCGAATGTGTCGGAGGGAATGGCGGTAGCGGCCTTCCAGAACGGGCTTGGCAGGGACGGTTCCAGGGCTACCAAAAAATTGCTGAGCCGGCTCAAGAAGTACCCTCCCACGACTTGGGACGAGATCCATCATGCTTACTACACCAAGGTGCGGTCAGATGAGGAGGATCTTAACGGGCCAACCCGACGGCTAATGGCCGTGCACCCAGACGCAAGGAGAGATCGACGGCACGAGGGACGCCGGGAACTCCCCCTCGTCCCAGCAGGGAATGACATCAACCCAACACAAGATCTTCGCTTCTGCCCCCGCGTCATACAGACGTCGTGCAGCGTCACGTCGCCCCACTCAGAAATGATCGAGGTACGCCCCTCTACTTTCTTCACATAACTTTTGTGTTTCACCCTCAGAAGTGGTGTACGCACTGAGAAGCTCGGCACTAAGGTGCAGTGGCCCCAAAAGATGAAGTCAGACCCAACCACGAGGAAATCTAACGTCTTGTGCGAGTTCTATCAGGAACGAGCGCACCGGACTGAAGACTGTATCGGCCTACGACAAGAAGTCGTCAGAATGCTCAACCAGGGCTACCTAAAGGAGATGCTCAGCGACAAAGGGAAAACCAATTTTGCACGCGGATGGGAGCACTCCCGGGGACCCCCAAAGCCGCCCTCTCTGGCACGTACGGTAAACATGATCGTCGGAGAAGGGGATGACATCATCATTAACCACGTCAAATTCGCCAGCACACACCGATTAAAGAGGACCATCTCCCACGAACAGTACGATGACCTCGAAGGGAGTATCACATTTGATAAGTCTGACGACGATGGTTTGTCTTTCCCTCATTATGATGCTTTAGTTATTACTATGCATATCATTGATACCGATGTGAGGAGAGTCATGATCGATGATGGAAGTGGCGCATGCATCATTCATCCGAGAGTCCTCGCACAGATGGGACTCGAGGATAAAATAACCCCAGGTGCATAACTCTAACTTGTTTTAACAATGCAGTAGAGCGCACATCAGGAGAAGTGACCCTGCCCGTCCTCGCGGGAGGTGTCGCCCTGGAAACCACCTTCCACGTGATGAACCAGGAGAGGGCCTACAACGTCATCATTGGGCGCCCATGGATACATGCCATGCGAGCGGTCCCGTCAAGCCTGTACCATGGGGAATATTCAGCATCAAAAGGGAGCCACGCACATCGCAAGAATGTTATAAAATAACTCAAGATTGCGCTCACACCAGACAATTAAGCGGGGCGAACGCGCAGGCATAGCAATCAACCATGTCGAGGACCCAAGCGGACCTGAAGGCCGACGCCATAAGGGATCCAGACATCATAAAAGCCTGCAATGCTATGGCCGAGGAGCTCGACCCGGTTCAGCTAGACCAGAAAGACCCCGAGAAGAAGGCTTACATAGGTCACGGGCTCGTAAATCCAGGTAAGTGCCATGAATTCTTGACTAAACATGCAGATACGTTTGCTTTTTCCCATGCAAATATGCTAGGGATCTCTCCAGATATCGCCACGGATCGGCTCAACGTGGATCCATTACATCCGCCAGTAATACAAGGCAGGAGAAAGTTCAACACCACCATTAATGAGGAGGTACGAGAGGAGGTAAACAAGTTACTGGCCAACGGTTCCGTCAGAGAGTCAAAGTACCCGCAGTGGATCGCTAACGTAGTGATGGTAAAAAAGAAAAAACGGAAAATGGAGGATGTGCGTGGACTTCACCGACCTAAACAAGGTCTGCCCTAAGGATTCTTTCCCCCTGCCCCACATCGACTAGCTAATCGAAGCCACCGCCGGGCACGAGCTGCTAAGCTTCTTGGATGCCTATTCCGGCTATAACCAAATTCGGATGGACGAGGAGGATCAGGAGAAAACCACCTTCATCACCCACCAAGGTACCTACTGCTACTGGGCGATGCCCTTCGGGCTGAAGAACGCGGGGGCCACTTACCTGAGGTTGGTCACTAAGATGTTCAAAGAACAACTCTGGAAGACCATGGAGGTTTACATCGACGACATGCTAGTCAAATAAGCAAAGAAGGAGGATCACATCGACCACTTGCGAGAGGCCTTCGAAATATTGAACAGTTACGGGATGAAGCTGAACCCCGAGAAATGCGCTTTTGGTGGAAATTCCTCGACTTCCTTATATCACAGAGAGGGATCGAGGTCAACCCCGACCAAATTAAGGCGATTGCCTCGATACTTGAAGCACAGACCAGCAAGAAACAGGTTCAGAAGTTGACAGGCCGGATAGCCGCCCTCTCTCGCTTCATCTCCCGATCGTCGGACAGGTGCCATAAATTCTTCAATGTGCTGAGAAAAGATAACGACTTTCACTGGAATGACGAATGCGTTAAGGCCCTCCAAGAGCTGAAAACGTACCTAACATCCCCACCACTATTGGCAAAGGCAGAACTAGGCGAACCTCTACTGACATATCTGGCCGTCTCAAAGGTTGCGGTCAGCGCAGTGCTCGTCCGCGAACAAAAAGGTATGTAATTACCTATTTATTAAATTAGTAAGACTCTAGTGGACGCCGAGACTCGGTACCCACACCTCGAGAAGCTAGCATTGGCATTGATCACGGCTTCCCGAAAGCTAAGACCCTATTTCCAATGCCACCCCATCAGAGTAGTGACCACCTTCCCTCTAAGAAGCATCCTACACAAGCCCGAGCTATCGGGCCGTCTCGCCAGATGGGCTATAGAGCTCATTGAGCACGATCTCACCTATGTCCCCAGAACCGCCATCAAATCACAAGTCCTTGCCGACTTCATAGCCAACTTCAGCACCGGCATCTCGCCTGAGGCAGAGAGGGAGGCCCTGCAAACGGCCCCTAACATGGACCTATGGATACTCCATACCGATGGGGCCGCGAACGCCTCGGGATTGGGACTGGGAATCATTCTCGAGGTCCCTACAGGCGAGGTCATTCGCCAGTCCATACGGTGCCCCAAGATGACTAACAACGAAGCGGAGTACTAAGTTGTTATTGCAGGTTTGAAATTAGCCGCCAGATACGGGGCCCGCCGAGTGATCTTGCATTGCGACTCGCAACTTGTGATAAATCAAGTCGTCGAGGCTTACCATATCGAGGAGCAAAGGTTACCAAAATATCAAGCCGAGGTCTGTAAATTGGTGGCCCAATTCGACGAATGTCGCTTCGAACAAGTTCACAAGGTACACAATGCCGAAGCTGACGGGCTGGCCAAACTGGCCGCAGCGGCCATTAACCTGAGCAAAAAGAGCACCGTCACCCTCATGCATTCCGCCATCGATCACAGTGAGGTATTCTCTCTACACCTAATTTGGGACTGGCGCAACCAGTTTGTGTCGTACTTTCAGGAAGGGCACCTACCGTGCGACAAAAAAGAAGCCAGGAAGCTTCGCACAGAGGCAGCAAGATACTGTCTGATGAACGATGATCTCTACAAAAGAACATTTGGAGGACCCTTGGCCAAGTGCCTAGGATCCAACCAGACGACTCCGGTACTGGAAGAGGTCCATGAGGGTCATTGCGGTGCCCATACGGGAAATTGAGCACTCATACGGTGCCTGATACATGCCGGTTACTATTGGCCCACCATGAAAAAGGACACGGCAGACTACGTTTGGTAATGCAAAAAATGCCAAAGGTTCGCTCCCATGATACATCAGCCGGGGGAACCCCTCCACTCGGTCACTTCCCCATGGCCCTTCATCAAATGGGGAATGGATATAGTCGGACCGTTGCCTGCCGGACCAGGAAAGGTATGCTTTTTATTAGTTTTAAGTGGCTATTTTTCCAAGTGGGTAGAAGCAGGCGCCTACGCCCAAATCCGCGAGCAAGAAGTCATAGCCTTCATCTGGAAGAACATCATATGCCGCTTCGGCATTCCCAAAAAAATAATGTGTGACAACGGACGACAATTCATAGGACAAAAGACAACCGACTTTTTCGACAAATGGCGCATAAAAGGAATACTCTTAACACCATATCACCCAGCCGCGAACGGCCAAGCAGAATCATCCAACAGGACCATATTAAACATCCTGAAGAAAAAACTTGAAGACGCCAAGGGATTGTGGCCTGAGCTGCTACCAAAAGTATTATTGGCATATAGAACCACCCCCAAATCCTCCACAGGATAGACTCCCTACTCATTAGTCTACAGGATCGACGCCGTCATACCAGTCGAAGTCGGCGAACCAAGTCTCAGATACTCGCACACAAGCGGAAATGAGAACGACACAAGCCGACTACAAGACTTGGACGAGGCCGAAGAAAGAAGAAAAATGGCCCACATTAGGCTAGTGGCCCAAAAATAGCAGGTCGAGAGATACTACAACAAAAGGACGAAAATTCGTCCACTCAAGATGGGCGACTATGTGCTAAAAGCCAAAACATTAGGATGTTGGGCACCAATTAGGATGGGCCCTACAAAATCATCACAGCAGCAGATAAAGGCTCCTTCAAGCTGGAGACCATGGATGGAAATATACTCCAAAACAACTGGAATATCTCACACCTCAAACGTTTCCACTTCTAAGAGGCACCCCCAAGCCGTACTCTTTTTCCCTCATCCGGGTTTTGTCCCAATTGGGTTTTCCTGGAGAGGTTTTTAATGAGGCGACGAAGGAGATGCCCGGAATCATTTGCAAGGTCATTCTAATACGCCAAGCGTACTGCCAACCGGCACGAATGGCGCATCACAGGGACTAGGGCTACGGCCATAATGTATAAAAGGCTACGACCATAATGTATAAAAGGCTACGGCCATCTCCAATGAATGAAAGGCTACGGCTATCTCCAATGAATGAAAGGTTACGGCCATCTCCAATGAATGAAAAGCTACGACCATCTCCAATGAATGAAAGGCTACGACCATCTCCAATGAATGAAATGCTACGGCCATCTCCAATGAATGAAAGGCTACGGCCATCTCCAATGAATGAAAAGCTATGAAAGGCTAAGGCCTAAACAACTGAAGGAGAAGGGTACGGCCCCCTCCAATCAAGACGAAAGGCTAAGGCCTTAATAACAATAGGAGAGGCTACGGCCTCCTCCAATTGAAACGAAACGCTAAGGCCTAAACAACTGAAGGAGAAAGGTACGCCCCCCTCCAATCAACACGAAAGGATAAGGCCTTAATAACAATAGGAGAGGCTACGACCTCCTCCAATTGAAACGAAAGGGTAAGGCCTAAATAACTGAAAGAGAAGGGTAAGGCCCCCTCCAATCAATACGAAAGGCTAAGGCCTTAATGACAATAGGAGAGGCTACGGCCTCCTCCAATTGAAACGAAAGGCTAAGACCTAAAAAACTGAAGGAGAAGGGTACGGCCCCCTCCAATCAACACGAAAAGCTAAGGCTTTAATAACCATAGGAGAGGCTACGATCTCCTCCAATTGAAACGAAAGGCTAAGGCCTAAACAGCTAAAGGAGAAGGGTACGACCCCCTCCAGTCGACACGAAAGATCAAGGCCTTAATAACTACAAGAGAGGTTACAGACTCCTCCAGTTGAAACAAAAGCCTAAAGCCTTAACAACTAAAAGATAAGGGTACGGCCTCGCCGAGGTAAAACGGAAGGTCAAGGCCTTAATTACGCAAGACATATAAGCTCGACCGCACCCAAAATTGGACTTAGGCTAAGTTCCCTCGACATCAAAGAACGGGTTCACCCCCGTTCGAGCCGGGATTTAGGCAAAGTGCCTTCGCCATAAATTTTTTTATTAAGGTTGACCTCAGTCAAAACAGAGGGCTACACCCCGAACAGTACGGAAATAAAAGCAAAGGAAGAAGATTAGAAAAGTCGATAAAAAAGTTTCTTTATTGAAATATGATTACAAAATTACAGGGGGGGGGGGGGGGTTTACAGGTTACAAATATACATAAGCCCTATTCAACTATCAAGGCCTTCGCCGCCTCCTTCCGCCCCAGCAGCGCCGTCCTCACCCTCGTCATGGAACATCCTCTTGATCCAGGACCCGGTGCCTAGCAGGTCCGCATCAGTAAAGGAGCCGCCCATCTGAACTGGAGAATCAGGGTCGTAGCCACAGGCTTCACGAGCTGTCCTGACCAGACAGCGCTGCTCATCAACTTCCACCTCGGTAGCTCTGCCAGCGGCCAGCAGCTCTTCGAACACAGTCCGCCTCGCCTCTGCATACACAAGCATGTATTGGGTTTCGCGAGACACGTCTCCAACTGGGCCAACGGCCTACGCTTGCTGAGGAACAGCCGCTTTGGCTGAAACTGCTTGAAGCTCGGCCGATAAGGCATCGACTTTGGCATGTAGCTCACCCACCTCCATTTTTGCTACGCGGCCCATATCCAGTTCCCCCTCCCGATATTGGAGAAGGCTCTCTAGTTCTGCGTTCCGAGTCACTACGGTCAGTAGATCAGCATCTACCCTTTCAAGTTGGGTCGTCCGCTTGCGTAGTTGTTCCTCCAGCGATTCCACGCTCTCTCGGGGGAGGCAGAAATCTGGGTCTTGGGAAAAGCAATCCGCGAGCGCCTTGTGCTTCTTGCGGACCTCCTTGTACTTCTTCGATGCCTTCCGAAGGGTAGCTATTTTCTTCCGATCCCT
This sequence comes from Nicotiana noctiflora, assembly GCA_032618575.1. NCBI lineage: Eukaryota > Viridiplantae > Streptophyta > Magnoliopsida > Solanales > Solanaceae > Nicotiana > Nicotiana noctiflora. The sequence goes on along the minus strand of JASVEL010008773.1, from coordinate 46,536 downwards.
TCAGCTCCGCTAGACCTCCAAAATAAGGGTCTACCAAACGAAGAGAAGACATGTTAAAACCTCAAAACAAAAGGAAAGAAGAACAAACCAGCAACTCGACGAGATAAGTCTCTGTCGCTCACTGTCTTCAGAGACTCCGCTTCGGCAGCCCCGCACAACAAGGACATGTCAGTCGCGGCCTGCTCGCTCTCCAGCAGCAGGTTATACCCCGTGGGGATCATGATTCCACGGATACGACCCGTCTCCATCGTGCTCACTCGGGCTTGCTCCCGCTGCGGCACGTCAGTCGGCTCAGTGGCTGCCTCGATACCTCCTGGCGGCGGCACGTCTGCTGGCTCAGGGTTCGCCTCGCTACCTTCCGACGGCAGCACGTCCGCAGAAGGTCGGCTCAACGGCAGTCACCCCCACGTCTATGGTCCCACCGGTGACAGCCGGCACGCTTTCGCCCTCAACACTAGGAGGAGTGGCATCCTCCCCGGCCGCACTAAGAAGCGTAGCCCTCACCGGCCGAATGGCGTCGCCCATCAAGACCGGCCTCGATTCAGGGCGGCGAGTTACCGCCTTCCCTTGCTCCACGACCACTCCCTTTCCACGGAGCAGTCTACGCCTCTTCCGCTCCAACGGTTCATCATCCGCTGGAGCGCCCTCTTCAACAGTGAGGGACGAGGGCCCTATGTTCGCCCTAGATGCCTGGTCAAAAACCGGCTCGGGCATGGAACGGGAAGGTCCGGGAGTGTCAACTAAAAGAGATTCCCGGATGGCACGGTCAAGCTCCAGGTCGGCGGCCTCGGCAACTCCATTGCCGGATGCAACTACGTCCGCCCGACCCTCCTCGGGCTGGGCGACTTTAAGAAGGCCCTCCCTTACAGAGACCACGATCTCGTTTTCCGACGGGGGGGAACTGGCGGCACGACGTCTCCGTCTCCGCGTCACGTTCCGAGCTGCAGAAAAATAAACAAAATGAAGCGTCAGTTATGGCGACGCCTAAAACAAAGAAAGAAGTCAGTAAATCGAGACCGTACTTGGAAGGCCTTATTTCTGGGAGAAAGCAGACCATGTCATGCATTCTTCGGCGTAGGGATCAGCTGCCTCACCCACGCCCTTATGTTAGAGACAGATTGAGGCGTGCGTTCCCCCACTACGTACATAAAAAAAATGATAAGCGCTAGCATCTGAAAACGGCGTAATGGCGAGCAAAATACAAAGACGCTGAAAGCACAAGTCAATACTTACAGTTATCATTCCACGCCTCCAGAAAACCGGTCGCGTCCGCCACCAGGTGCGAGGTACGGATGTAGAAATATTTCACCCAGAACTAGCGGTTGGGCTTATCGTCCACCTCGACGACTAGGCCCTTCGTTCCGCGATTCTTCAATTGCAGCATCTTGCCCCTCAAATAGCCGGAACTGAACAGCTGCAATAGGTGGTGGATAGAGACGTCCACGCTAGCTCTCTCCGCATACGTCGTCAAGATCCGACAGATCTTCCACGCATACGGAGTAAGTTGGGCCAGGCAGATGTTGTAAAATCGGCATAATGCCTTCGCCAATGGGTAAATTGGGAGTCCATACCCCATTATGAAAGGGTATTCGTAGATGGCGCAGAACCCCGGCCGGTGAACGTAGACCAGGTCCCTCCCGGCCATACGCATCTCCACCGTCTCCGGCACCTGGCAGGACACCCAGAGGTCATGAAGTAGGCCCACAGTGTACGTGGACCTCTCCCATATAGGGGTCTCCGCCGGCGTAGAGAAATCCCTCCGAACATGTAGATCACGAGAGGGGAGGTTTTCCACGGTTAAAGGGACAAGAGGTTTTTTGACCTTCTTGCTACCCTTCGACCGCCGGGAAGCCCCAAAACCAGCCTCACCCTCTTCTGGTTCCCGGCGACTGTTACCTTTAGCCATTTTTATTTTGAGGTATTAACTAGGTACTCTAAGGAAATGGTAGCAAGAATGCAAAGAACAAAGGGATAGATTGCGAGGTTTGTGAAAACAAAAGGTTAGAGACAAGAGATTTCTGATGATCTAAAAGCGGGGAAGATATTGAAACTGTCCTCTATTTATAATAAGTCATTGCGCGAAATTCGAAGGGTTTTAGCACCGGAAAAGAGGCGGGAAACCGAAACATCAAATCGCTTTTATGACCGGCATTGAAAACAACAGTAATTATGACGCACACCGTCAGCAGGCGACGGTTCAGAAGAACGTGCCATGTGTGCGTGTGTACACGGACCCAACATGGGCCAGATCTATCCGCCCATCGCAGATACACTTCGAACATATCTGTAATAGGCGGAGGGACTATATGTATGAGGACAAATCGGACGCAATATAAGGCCAGATCGTATATACGCGCGGCCGGCCCAGATGAAGTACAGGTCGGGGACGCCTCCTTATGAGGTCGACGACATTCGGAGACGTCCCCGCTTATGACCGTACGCCAAGAGGGATACGCTCATGCCCATAAATGACGAGTCGACGGGCCTGTTCAGGTGGACGTCCTTAACTTCCCCCTCCTCGTATTTCCGCTATGATTGTAGTGCCCTTGTGGCGATGTAATAGTTGGGCGAGGGGACCACTTCCCTATATAAAGGAGGGTCTCCCCCTATTTATAGGGGGACATTGATCATTAATAATACAACTTTCTCTCTATATCATCCTTCTCTCTATTATCATTATTTTTACTGCTCATCTGCTCTTGATACTTGATTAAATTTTATTATCTTCTCATAAAGATAAATCGTTATATATCAATCCGACGATTAATCTTCAATATATATTACCGCTGATTTCGATTGTCCCTTTATTTACATCGATTGATTTGTTCAAAGGTATCCAACAACTTTTGAGTAAAACAATAATAATGGGAGTTTGATATAGTTACCCACAAACATAAAATTATTTATTTTTATCTATTCATTTATTTTTCTACCCATAAACTAATTATATTTCTTACCCATAGTAGATTTTGTGGAGAATTTTCTCTTTATTTTCCATTTTTTTTTCTATGCTTCTTTTCTTTTCTTTTTCTTTTCTCCTTTTCTTCTTATTTTTTTCTTTTTCCTATTCTAATTTCATTTAACTTCTTTTTTTATATTCCTTTTTTCTTCATAATCTAATTTTATTTACTATTTTTATTATTCTTATATATATATATATATATATATATATATATATATATATATATATATATATATTACTAGAGAAAAATCAAATTGTGTACCAATTAAATATAGCTAATACAACCAAAAAATGTTAACTAACATTTGATACCAGTATAGTATATAATTATACCAACATGGTATGCAATTGTACGTAAATAGTTAAAAATAGTTTAATTCAATTATTAAACTAAAACAATAGCGTTGTCAATAAAAATTTTAAAAAATTCTAAAAGGATCTAATCGTAAGCGTATATTGTTACATTATACAGCATACTATAATTTTATTTTATTTTTGCATCTTTAGTTTGCTGCTCACGCTAGGTAAAAACTTAAAACAAATTAAAAGGAAAAAGGCAAGTGAATTTACGGGTAATAAGTATACTATTATAGTATATTGTATATTATTACAACATATTGTTACAATATCTTGCATATTATTGCAGTATACCATAACTATATATTTGTATACTATAATATATTGTTGCAGTATAACTATATACTCATATAGTATATTAGTATACTGTAGCGGTATACTGTTTTGTAAACTAGAATATCATAGTGTTGTAGTATATCTATATACTCCTACAACATATTGTATACCGTAGTGGTATATTATAGTTGTGTTCTTCTTCGATTTTCAACTAAAATTTTGATTTCAATCACCTCAAATAAGCTCCAAACGCTATCAAATTTCAGTATGAACTTTCAGAAGGTACAACAACAACAACAACAGCAACAACCCAGTAAAACCCTATAAGTGGGGTTTGAGGAGGGTAGTGTGTACGCAGACCTTACCCCTACCCCGAAAGGGGTAGAGAAGCTATTTTCGAAAGGCCCTTGGCTCAAGATAATAAAAAGATAAAAGAATAGAGTATTAAATTCTCCACGAAAATCATAGGGGAAAAGGAACATAAAAAATAGGAAAGAAAGAAAATTTTCAAAGCAAAAATGATGGTTTGTAAATGGATCCTGCATCGAAAATAGAATATAGTAAAATACGATATCGCTCCTAGATATCTTAGATAAAACCCCCACCGAACTAGGATCCCAAATGTACAAAGTAACGCAAGACTCAACTACCTCCTAGCCCACAACCGTAATACACGACTTCCATAACTTTCTATCAAGTGTCATGTCCTAGGAAATCTGAAGCCTCACCATATCCTGCATGATCACCCCTTCCCAATACTTATTAGGCCTCCCTCTACCTCTTCTCATGCCTTCCACAACCAGCCTCTCACACCTCCTTAATAGAGCATCTGGGCTTCTCCTCTGTACATGCTCGAACCATCTAAGCCTCGCTTCCCGCATCTTGTCATCAATAGGGGCCACGTGTACCTTCTCCCAAATGTCATCATTCCTAATCTTATCCTTTCTAGTGTGTCCACACATCCATCTCAACATCCTCATTTCTGCTACTTTCATCTTTTGGATATGTGACTTCTTAATAGGCCAATACTCAACCCCAAACATCATGGCCGGTCTAACCACTGCTTTGTAGAACTTACCTTTGAGTATCGTTGGCACTCTCTTATCACACAAGACTCCATATGCTTACCTCCACTTCATCCATCTTACACCAATACGGTGTGTGACATCCTCATAGATCTCCCTTCCCCGTGGATATCCGACCCAAGGTACTTGAAACTACCTTTATTTGGGATAATCTATGATTCCAGCCTCACATCCACATCCACTTCCCCCGGCCCGGCGCTGAACGTACACTCGAGGTATTCCGACTTCGTCTTGCTCAGCTTGAAGCCCTTGGACTCAAGAGTCCATCTCTAAACTTCCAATCTCTCATTAACACCGGCTCGTGACTTGTCAATCAGAACTATGTCATCTGCAAATTGCATGCACCATGGCACCTCCCCTTGATATGGTGGGATATCGCATCCATCACCAGGACGAATAAGAACGAACCGAGCGCAGATCCTTGGTGTAATCCTATTTCAACCGGAAAAGGCTCAGAGTCCCCTCCTACTGTCCTGACCGGAGTCTTAGCCCTGTCATACATGTCCATAATTGACATAGCATAAGGAACCGGCACACCTTTTTATGCTATTTACACATATTTTCGCAATAATAGACCATATTTTATAATTAATTGCATTTATTATTTTTATTTAGGGTAAAAATAAAATTTTATATTTTTACAATATTCGTATATTATTTGCATAAATAATTTACTTTTATACTTATTTATATATTTTATTAATTATTTTATTTCAATATCTGGCCCTTTTAAGCCAATTTTCGGAAACAAATAATGGCCCAAACACCCCGAATCCTTAGCCCAATTCCTAGAGCCCAAACCAAATGAACCTTTAATTTGACCCGGTCGGGACCCGTTAAGTGAATGCCTCGTATACATTTTAAAATCCTGAACGTTGATCTCTCAAGATCTACAACCCACAATCATTACCTCACTTTTGATTACCCTATCTCAACACCATAACCTCATTTCCAACCCGTCTGCCGCCCCTAAATGCTCTCAAACTCCCCCTTATCTTCTAAGAAACCATAGCAACTGCCTCCCCCAATCTTCTCCGATCATTCCACGATTCACTTGTCTTCTTCGTTATATCTTGTCTTCTTTTCTTTTTGTGTAGTTTTAAATTCTTATTTTCACTTAGGGTTTGATTAATCACAGTAATAGAGGCATTATTTTTAAAAATTCATGTGGGTAATTGTTATGCATGCATAGTAGGGTTTAGTGATGTTCATGGTTCTTGTTAAAGACTAAAAAAATTGAAAACCCTAATTCCGCATCCGAGGCTGAGTACGCGGTCTGTGTTTGTGCAATGTTCTTGATTAATAAATGGTTTAGTTTCTACGATCAGCGATGAAAATCCTACAGTCAGCGGCCCGCTTTACGTGGTTGCACTTTATTTTTTCGCGGACTGTAAATTTTAAGTTCAGAGACTTGCTAAATTGGGTCCATGGCTGCGTTTGTTTTTCCACGGACAACATTTTAATTTTTGCGTCCGCACCCAAAAATTCAACTCTTAATGATTGTCCAACTTCAGAGATTGGATAGTCTAAATTTCAGACGTCCATGACGTGTTCAAAATTCTGCTCTTAGCGGTAGCTAGTCCAAGGCCGTGCCCCTTTTTTTGCTATTAGTGGACTACTGCTTTTCGAACACTGTCAACTTTTCATCTGCCTTGATTTACTGATTCTTTTAACAACATCACTAATGAGTTTTCAATGATTGTATATGCAAACAATGGTGAAATCTAGAGGCGGTAGTGATGAACAAAAAAGGGAAAGGAGAGTCCTCGTGAGGAAAGGGACGAGGAAGGGCCATCAAAGCTATGGAAAGAGCAGAATCCCATTCTGAAAGGAGTGAATATATCCCTTTCCGGGAAGTTTTGGAAGGAAACTCAGTTCCAACCCACGTCCCTATAGACCTTTCAGAGATATTTCAGTTGAGAGATGAACCTACACCTCCTACTTCTTCTAAGTCGTCTGATGGCTTAGAGGAGAGTAGTTAGTCTTCAGCATCAGCCTCTCCACCTACCACACCTTTGGGCTCACCAATGAATCCTATTGATGTAGATGTTGAGATCCCTAATGATAGGAGATGTGGTGACACCCAGGCAGGGGGTTAGAGAGATCAAGGAACCTAGTGGTGTGGCAATAATGATTTGTTAGTGTGAAAGCCTATCACAAATTCAGGGAATGGTGGCCATAGAGGTCTCTCACCCTCGAGAGGCAATTCGTAGAAAAAGACTTTCTACCTCACAATCCCAATGTGAAGAGGCAATTTGATGACATAGTGGGGTGGAAATTCTTTACAAGTAAGCTGCCGGAGGCCAATAAATATCTAGTAAAAGAGTTTTATGCCAAAGTAGCTCACATAAAAAGGCACTCATGTGACCAAGGTGCGTAACTTAAAAATTAGATTTGACGGAAAGACACTGAATCGCTATGATAGGTTCAATGATGAGGATGAGTCCCTATATTTGGAGAAGGTGTCTATGGATGAGTTATCCCTCCCTTGTCTCGCATCGGTGATTGCTATTCTCGGGACTACTCCAACTTGGCAGACACTTGGAGGCCTAATCTACATGAACACTTTGAGCTTCGAAGCAAAGGGATGTGCTACTTTTGTATGCAGCTGGTTAGACCATACTACACATGACAGTGATATGCCGCTTTCTCGGGCTCTTATTGTGGGTGCTATTATGGTGGGGTACCCAATCAATGTCAGGAATATTATGGCCAAGGTGATTATCAGAGTGGTTGGCAAAATGAGAGTTCATATCTTTTCCCAAACTTCATCACTTGTGTTCCCGGAGGATCAGGAAATAGAAGGAAAGGATTTGACACCAAAGTGAAACCAAGGAGGCCATTTTCATGGTATAGCCTTCAGGGTCTGGACAACCCTAAGTCCAAGGGTGAAGCCACCTCGTCCACTGGCCAGTCTGAAGAGCCAGCAGTGGTGGACACTGGTTCTGAGCCTTCCACTGTCATGCCACATCTTTCCTCCGGACCATCTTCCTCTATTCCGACTTTAGTGCCTTCTTCATCAGCATACCCTCTCACTGCACTGAGAGTTAACAAAACTCTCTCTAGTATCAACAACTGGATACAGGTAGCTACAACAAAGCTATCTATCCTATCTATCACAGTGTCAGTCCAGTCAGCCCTTGCTCGGCCTCAGGTGCCCGTGAAAGAATGTCTAAAGGAGCTTCTGGACAACCAGAAGAAGCTCCTAGATAACCAGAAGCTAATCATGGATGCTTTGGAGGCTCAAGGAAAAGCAATCAACGACCTGGTAAACAAACAAAGAATCTAAAAAAGACTCGGGCCTCAAAGGAGTCAGGAAGCTGCTGAGCAGGGAGGTTGAGATGATTAGATCAGTTGGAGACATTCCATTGGACTTACGGTTGGAGGAGCCAGTCCCAGCAGCACAGTCACTAGAGCAGGAGGGTGACAGAGAGCCTATGAAGAGAAGAGTGATACTCCAGATTGAGGATCTGGAGATTGAGCTAGTGGACCCCGGGGGAGAGATTCAGGCCAACCACAAGACCCAGCCAATGACCCCATGCAGACAGAGGCACCATAGGGAGTTTTATTTACTCTCTACTTTTTCCCTAATTCTTTGTGAGCTCGTTCTACTGCATCTTGTGTTCTAAAGCTCATGGGTTGATTTATTTGTCGTATTCTCGTGTATTATTGTGGTTGTTGCTGTGGTACTCATTTTGTTAATTCGAGGGCTATACACGGTTGTGGTATTGAAACTGTTTAAATAAATATTGTGGAATATAGACAAATATTGTGAAGGCCATTCTACTGCATTGTTGTGTTTTTGGCACGTTATATTATTGGGAGAATTTGTTCGGGTATTTACACGAAGTTTCTGCCGTACTATTGTTACTATTGATGATGCACTTGCAGCGTGAAAAGGTGGGTTATATATGTGTGTTTGCGCATGCGGAGAGACAAGGTGGGCATTTACTTTATTATGGCGCACGTGGCGACACAAGTTGGGCTATGTCTGAGATTGATTTGTGATGTCTTGTGATGGCCTAGGGGAATTGTTTTTGTTGATATTTGTGTAGTGGCGTGCCTAAATTGTGTGAGTCTTAACTTGTGCAAATTGTGGGAATCGTTCTTACGTTCCGTTTATTGTCTCTACTCTTACTAGTTGGCCTGAACTATGATAGAACACTTACACAAGCATACACATAGTTAATTACCCCTATCGGTTTAAGAAGATTGATCTTCATGTTATTGATTATTCCTATACACCCTTGTCTACTTGCCTTCTATGTGAGAATTTTTTTATTGGCACATGAATCGTCTGTGCAATTACCAGTTATAATGAGGGCACAAGATGCTAAGTGTTTAGGGTTCATGAATTGGGACCCGTGGCTTGTAAATATTTTGAGGTTTGGTACCTCGTGGAGATTATTGGATAAACCTGGTGCGAAAGCAGTTATATTTGTCGAGTTACACTTGTCCTTCCTTTATTTGTTTTTACCGAATTTAAACTATGTTCAATGTACTCTATTGTGTTATTACTTGTTTTGTTTTGTTGCTAATTGTTGCTTCTATTTCTTATTGCAATCATCGTATTATTGTTGCCATTATGCGTAGTTTGTAGAGATATTGTTAGTTCTCTACTTATACTTGTATAGGTTATCTAGTCCAGTAGGTGTCTTAACTGTCCCTCGTCACAACTCCACTAAGCTTAGTCTCGATACTTACTGAGTACCGTTTTGGTGTACTCATACTATATTTCTGCATATTTTTGTGCAGATCCGGGTATTTTGGAGTCAGTCGATCGCTAGCTAGCTGTACGGATCTTGTTGTGGAGACTCAAGGTAAATCTATTGATGTGTTCGCAGGCTTCGGGGTCACCTTCTGATATTGTACTTGCACTATTTTATCTGTATTTCAAAACAGTTGTATTTATAGATTTTCTAGCAAACTCAGTAGAGCTTTTGACTTGTACTACCGATTTTGGGATTGTAATCTTGTATTGAGATTTTTATTTCACATTTGTTAGTCATTATTTAAATATGGTCCTTATTTTAATTTATTAAATGTTAGGCTTACCTAGTCCCGAAGACTAGGTGCCATCATGACATCCTACAGAGGGAAATTTGGATCGTGATATCCACCCATCTTTTTCCATTTTCAGGATAACCCTCTACATCCTCTGATGACACCTCAGGTAATGGTGGTATTGGGCATCCTTACTTTGTCAAACTTGTTTAGTTTTCCTTGTCTCAATTTTGGCTTTCTTAGGTTGGGGCTTAGCTTGCTCTGCTTGATAGATATGTCCAAATTGGCAGCTTATTACGCAATACTGAGGCCACCATTCATATCTGACCTCTTGGTCTAGGGCTTGCCAAACGAATCCTAACACTTTGACAGTTTCAAGTAATGGGACAATAATGACCATTTCAATAAGCACTCGAGCAAACGAAATCCTCTCTTTGCGAGAGGTGCATTCATCAGCACATAGAAAAATGTATAATACACTAGCTAGCCTACTTAGAGAGTTAGGACTCCAGTAATTTAGGGGTCAGTTAGGAAATGTTACATAAAGGGGAATTATTTTGAGTATCTCCTCATGAAATTAAAATTGGCACTCCAGGACTTGACAATCACTAGTTTACTATTCAGCATACGAGGTCCGGATAACAAGACATCATTCCTATCACCACAACTATAGAATCATATCACAAAATAACCATCGTTATGGTAGTATGTGTGAGTTTTATGCTGAAACGTTCACTGGCTCCCTATAAATATGGTGATTGCCCCAATAGTTGGAAAATCCCCAACCACATAGAGGATCAATGCATATTTCCAATTCTCTGCTTCCTTTTCGACCTCAGCTTTATCAAATTGAACCATTTTAACACTATTTTATTATCGGGCCAATAAATTGCAGATTAATACCTTTTGAAGTTAGTCAATTCCCTGTCAATAGATTCGCCCGCATCTTCTTCTCTTCCGTAGGTCATGGCGGATGCTTGCAAGCTTAGATTTTTTTGACTCGCAGCCAAATTTGCCGGAGAATTGAGTTTACTAGGAGGTCGGGTTGTTTGCATCTTAACCGCTCCACTTTGATTCACCACACTATGGTTTCCCCTCGAAGTCCCTACATTAAATAGAGTAATTAGCATCAGACCTAGTGTTGCCATTTCCGCCTAAGCTATGAGTATACTGGCCTTTGTGTCCCCTTGGCCAATTAAACTAGAGCATGCGTCGTCTTCTGTATCTTCCATGGCTGGCCTTTTGCTGTGTCAGCGTCGGTGGCATACGCTGGTTGCACCACTAACGTGCGCCTATATTGAAAGATGGTATTTGTTATCGTACGCCAAGAGAAAAGAGTATTTATATTTTCTTTTCATAAAAAAATATGGTAAAGATAGTACAAAAGTTTTATGAGTTGTGTAGCTTGGCAAGCCGTCCCTTCTGGGTTGTTGAAGCCAGCCCCGTTTGTAGAAAAACTTTTGCGACTATAAACAAATTAACTGTTTGTGTAGCTTGGCAAGCCGTCCCTTATGGGTGCTGAAGCCAACCCCTTTTGTAGGGAAACTTTTGTATCTATGGTATAGTGTCTCTTGCTCTGTTCCTTTATACTCGGATATAAAATCAAATATTGTAAGAATATTAGGACAAACACCTTACATAAACCTTAAAAAAAGTTTGACACATTAAACTTGTTATAGAAAGAACTCATGAAATCGTAAATATTTCAAATAAATTAATCCATCATTTGATCCAATCTTAGTTAGAATATATATAATTGGCTATATGAATCTTCTTTATCAAATATGTTCTTTTAATTTCAGGTTTATCTAATTCTTTTAACCAATAATAGTTTGACTTCTAACATGTATAATTTAGAATTTTCAACTAGATGCTCCCTAATCTCATAAATGTTTCTACGAACATTTAAATTTCTAACTAGACTAAAAGACTCATGGCAAATATAGAACGTAATAACATTCTTTGGATGATTTTTATTATTTCATAATGTATTTTATTCTGCTTTATCGTTTTGATGAATATAAAAATACTTTATCATCGTTTCATTATGTCATATATCAACAATCTGAAGAATAAACTTAAAATATTATGAAAAAGGTGAAGTATGAGTATAATTATTATAAAAATGTAGGATACAGTGTGAAATAAAATCATCAAATAATAAGTAAGGGGCAAGAAGAGAACAAAAAAATAGGTAATAATGCGACCACACCAAATTAGTAACATTATTTATCGAAAAAATTACAGTCCATGTCACTTGGCTTAATAGCCCAACCAAAAATAGCCCACATTTGAAGCTCTTACCCCATATAGCCCATGTGTACATAATTTGAAAGAAACTTTTCAGCCTTTAGCCCACTATTGAAGACATACTTTTAGGGTTTTTATTATTTCTTCTTTCTTCTCTCTCTCTCTCATCGCCTCTCACTTCTTTCTCTCTAACCCACATAGATCTCTCCTCCTGTCTTAACCTAGCCCCCGATATTTCCCCTACCCTCATGCAATTCTGCCATTAATGGCTTGAAGAAAGCTCGAAGAAAGACTCCGTCGTCCATGGTGGCAAGCAGAAGAACGAAGAAGTTTTTTGAAAGAAACATGAAAATACACAGATCTGAAAATAAATAGCTCTCAAACTTGATTTGCACCAACAAAAAATCACTAATTTTGAAGTTTAAAGTTCTGGTAATTTTGGAAGATTCTGAAGTTTGAAGTTTGAAGTTTTGGAAAATCATATATATGTAGCAGGTTGTATCGACACTGTATAATAATGTATAATTACATATATGGATATACGGACACCTCATTTACCCTATTATACATGTTTAGACACATTATACAGTATTGTATAATTGTGTACAAATGTGTATATTTGTGTATAATATTGTATAAATGTATATTTTTTCAGTTTATAAGGATGTATATACATTGTTAGCGTGTAAGAGGTCTCTACAGAAGTTTGACACTTCCTTCTCTTCTTCTTTTTCGTGTATATGCTATATGAAATAAATTTATACGCGTTGGAGAAATTCTACAATTCATTTACCAATTTTTTATTTTTCTTTTATCCCGTTGGATTGCTTCAGCAATTGCACATAAAGGTGTTTGAATTTCTTACCTTCAGATAATATGTATTATTCAGGATAAGATTTTTGAGTTGTGTTGTGGCTTATTTGCATTTTTTTTATCAGATGCTTAATAATAAAAGGAAATCAAGAGAATGAAAACAACTAGTTGTATAAAGAGGGAGCAATAACCGTAGTTGATTGTGTGAAATAAGCTATTTTTTCGGGAATTAGCCTATTATTTTTGGGCTATAGATTTGCAATGTGATATCTAGGCTATTATGTTACAAGTCAGGCGTGTGAATTGTACTTATATGAAATTATCCCTTATTTATCGTTACATAACGATGGATTCTATAATATGATACAATACAATTTAAGTAACATCTTTAAAGTAGTTACACGATATAATACAATAGGTAACCACCAACCAAACAAGTTGTATACATACATATAACAACGAGAAATAATCCTTAATCTCAACCATAGTAACTCTTAATTTTTGAGTCTATTTGACTAAAAATATAAATTTTAATTTAAATAATTAAATTTATATAAACATTGATTAATAATATATCATTAGATCTTAATATTAGAAAAAGCAATTGATAAGTGTTTAAGCGGGCAGTGATGACGGCACGTGATAAATGATTTTGAAAATCAAGAACTTTGGTGTAGCATATAACATCCAATGAACAGTATAAATGATATTTAAATATATAGGAGGAATGATTCAATCAATAAAGGGTGGAATAAATGAATCTTCCACGTGACGATGATTGAAAGATAAATCCTTCAATAATCGAGGATTTCACGAATCTGATGATAAAGTGTAGATAAGAATCTTAGTAAAAAGTAGGTTTTTGCATCGATTAAAAATCGAATCTTTTTGTCAAAGTTCTTTTCTTACAAATTAGTGTCGCTTGCCCCTCTATCACCGTATTTTTTTTCTCTTCTATTTATACAGAACACATTCCCAAAAAATTTTAATAGTACAAATGAGGAGAATTGCCACTAGAATAATCTCTTTAAGATCCTATCTTGAAAACTAGTCGTTACAGCTTCATCGCCGATACTCGACCTCGACCTCGATCCTTATTGATGTCTTGACCGTGACTCTCATCGACCCCTTGACCACATGCTATGCAGCTTCGCAAACCATTTTAATAAATGACGATTTGAGGATTCTTCCAATAATGTTATTTTTGCCTGAATATTCTAAGGACAAATTTTGACCCATACATAGTCTGTAGGGAAGTTTTCTTATGCTGAATCATGATGAACGTCATGGGGAAATTTCATTCATGTACTTTAGTCAATTATTATTCCTTGATCTTCGAGTAACTCGTTGGCAAGCGCATATGTAATATCGTAGTGACGGTTCCATTTGAACACATAACTTACAACACAAATTATAACTTTATGCGTTAAAGTTTAGTAAAACTGCAAAATAGAATATATGAACTTATAACTTTAAAAATATAAAGAATTTCATGATAAAACGCTTTAAAGTTAAAACTCATAAAGCTTCAATTCTGAATTGGCGTATCCAGAACCTAGTTTGGTGCTCATCAAAGACGCGACAATGATGTGTTAGCATAAGCACTAGTTTAGTACTAGAGCAAGCTAGATATCATCTGATGCTTAACTTAGTACTCCATGGTCTCTAAAGATCATTATACTCCAAGCAACATCAAGTACATAAATTGACAAGGATAAATGAACATCTCACATTTCTCTCAAATTAGACGTTGAGCTCTACAAACTACACTAGGCATGTTTTGTTGGATCCTTGGTTGTTATCCTATATTTTTTAAATAACAATTCTGGATAATAAAAATGTTAGCGTATAAAACGTAAATATAAATAAAGCAATAATTAATTCGAGCCCACTGAATTCACAGTGTTTTAAGGAATTTAATCCCTCCTAGTACCCAAGGTTATGGATTATTTCCTCCAGGATAGAACGAATTACACACTGGTGTGGTGGTACTTCAAACCCCGGTGTTTCAGCGAACACAAAGTTTGGTAGCAAATCACACTTATTTTTTGCTTTTTTTTTTGTAGTTAAAACAATGCAGAATAAAGGATGACAACTCAGAAGTCGAATGGAAATTCTGAGAGGAAGTAATGCAATGTATAGCCAATGTTGAATTCTTACTGAAGAGAATATTAGATTGCAATTCGTTTTTCCAGTGTATACAGTGTATATATCGAGTGTATACAGTGTATGTATCGAGTGTATACAGAGTGTATACAGAGTGAATCTCAAGTGTTTTTTCCGGTGTATCTCTTTCTCTCCAACTTCTGCTCTATTTATAGTAGTTTTTTTTAGATATATCCGCCCCTTCCATGGTGGAACAAACACTAGGCTATCATGGAGGAGGCACTTACATGGTGGAATGTACACTTACTTGGTGGGAGAGGCACTTGGCAATGGTGGGAAGTGCACTTGTTGTTTGTTGGACTTGTTGGTGCAATCCAACACACTCCCATTTCCCATTCATTCTCATTTTAAGACTATTTCATCTTAAAATAAAACTCAACAATCCCCCACATGAATGGGGAATGGCTATATCATGGTAGTATGCATGAAAAACAGTGTGATTTGCAAGTAAGGATTAATTGCATCTGGATAAGTAGGTTTCCCTTTGAACTTTTCGTAGTGAACTTATATCGGATATACTCGATCAATCGGTAGATTTGATATCTTTAAACTGTCGAACTTTGGTGTATACCTAGACAACCACAAGTCACACAACCAACCCTTAACCGTTTTTGGTTCTTATTGTTGTGTTCGTTTCAGCCATGAACACCGCCTGGTTTCATAAGTGCGTAGAGAACCGGCCTTACAAAATTCTCCTTGAAGCGGCTAACACTTCACACTTACATAGGTGATTCCTAAACGTGTCATCCCGTAGATACACTATTTGATATACCCCGTATCAAATTTAGAAATCATTAAAAAGCCTTAATGCTTTATCCTTGGTACTGATCATTGTCTTATAAGAGAATGGACCAAAAGTTTATTTGACAATATTGAACCGTCATAAATGACTTTGTTTGATCTCCTTGAACCTAGATCTTGGGATCTCCAGTCTTCTAGGTAGAGTTACCGCCACTATGACTTGTTCTCGGCCATAGTCTCATTCCCCTTGATGATTTCTCAACTATATCTCTAGTTAGTCCTTTTGTAAGTGGATCCGCCACATTATCACTTGACTTTACATAGTCAATCATGATAATTCCTCTAGAGAATAATTGTCTAACGGTTTTATGTCTTCGTCGTATATGACGAGATTTACCGTTATACATAACGCTCCTAGCCCTTCCAATTGCCGCTTGACTATCACAGTGCATGCATATTGGTGCCAAGGGTTTGGGCCAAAATGGAGTATCTTCCAAGAAATTCCGGAGCCATTCAGCTTCTTCACCTGCTTTATCCAAGGCTATGAACTCAGCCTCCATTGTAGAGCGGGCAATACAAGTTTGTTTGGACGACTTCCAAGATACCGCTCCTCCACCAATGATGAATACATATCCACTTGTGGACTTGGAATCAGTTGATCCGGTGATCCAATTTGCATCACAGTATCCCTCAATCACCGCAGGATATTTATTGTAGTGCAAAGCAAAGTCCTGGGTATGTACTAAGTACCCCAAAACTCGTTTCATGGCCATCCAATGAGATTGACCTGGATTGCTTGTATATCGACTCAATTTACTTATAGCACATGCTATATCTGGTCGTGTATAGTTCATGATGTATATTAAGCAATCCAACACACGAGCATAATCCAATTGTGAAATGTTTTGGCCTTTGTTCTTTGCTAATGCAAGATTCACGTCAATTGAAGTCTTTGCAACTTTAAAGCCCAAGTGCTTGAATTTTTCAAGTACTGTCTTGATATAATGTGATTGTGACAACGCTAGACCTTGAGAAGTCTTATGGATCTTAATTCCCAGAATTAAATCAGCAACTCCTAAGTCTTTCATATCAAACTTGCTAGTTAGCATACGCTTAGTAGCATTTAGATTGGCAATGTCATTACTCATTATGAGCGTATTATCCACATATAAGCAAACAATGACTATGTGATTTGGAGCATTTTTAATGTATACACATTTATCACATTCGTTTATCTTAAAACTATTTGACAACATTGTTTGGTCAAATTTTGCATGCCATTGTTTGGGTGCTTGTTTTAGTCCGTAGAGGGACTTAACAAGTCTACATACCTTCTTTTCTTTACCTGGAACCACAAACCCTTCAGGTTGTTCCATGTAGATTTCTTCCTCCAAATCTCCATTTAAGAAGGCTGTCTTTACGTCCATTTGATGAATTTGAAGACCATATACTACAGCTAAAGCTATTAGCATTCGTATGGACGTAATTCTCGTCACTAGAGAATTTCTATCGAAGTAGTCAAGACATTCTCGTTGTCTATACCCTTTGACAACAAGTCTTGCCTTAAATTTATCAATAGTGCCATCATCTTTCATTTTTCTTTTAAAAATCCATTTACTATCCAAAGGTTTATTTCCAAGAGGAAGATCAACCAATTCCCATGTATGATTGTTCAATATGGATTCTATTTCACTATTGACTGCCTCTTTCCAGAACAATGATTCCGAAGAAGACATAGCTTCTTTAAATGTTTGAGGCTCATTTTCCAATAAGAAAGTTACAAAATCCGATCCAAACAAAGTAGACGTTCTTTGACGTTTACTACGTCTTAGATTCTTCTGATTAAATGTACTTTGTTTTTCTTCTTCCCGAGTTCGTTTGGATCTTTCACCAATTGACTCACATTCCTTTTTATACAGATATATATCTTCAAAGAACTCAGCATTTTCTGATTCTATAACCGTATTATTATGAATTTTAGAATTTTCTGATTTGTGAACCAGAAATCGATATGCTTTAATATTAGTCGCATATCCTATAAAAACACAATCAACGGTTTTTTGTCAAATTTTTACCCTTTTGGGTTTAGGAATTTGCACTTTCGCCTAACACCCCCACACTTTCAAATAATTCAAGTTGGGCTTCCTTCCTTTCCATTTTTAATATGGAATGGATTGTGTTTTGCTATGGGGTACTCGATTAAGTATTCGGCTAGCCGTAAGAATGGCTTCCCCCTTCAAGTTCGGTGGCAAACCAGAACTTATCAACAATGCGTTCATCATCTCCTTTAATGGACGATTTTTTCTTTCTGCAATCCCATTGGATTGGGGCGTGTAAGGGGTCGTTGTTTGATGAATAATTCCATATTCTAAACATATTTATTCAAAAGGAGATTCATATTCACCACCCCTATCACTTCTTATCATTTGATTTTCTTGTTTAGTTGAGTTTCAACTTCATTTTTGTATTGCTTGAATGCATCTATTGCTTCATCTTTACTATTAAGTAAATAAACGTAGCAATATCGAGTACTGTCGTCAATAAAAGTTATGAAATACTTCTTTCCACCACGATATGGTATTGACTTCATGTCACAAATATCTGTGTGAATTAAATCTAACGGATTTGAATTCCTTTCAACCGACTTATATAGGTGTTTAACATACTTAGATTCCACACATATTTGACATTTAGATTTTTCGCATTCAAACTTAGGCAATACTTCTAAGTTAATCATTTTTCACAATGTTTTATAATTGACATGACCCAAACGTTCATACCATAAATTATTTGACTCAAGTAAGTAAGACGAAGCTGAAATTTTATTATTATTCTCAATAATCATTACATTCAGCTTGAAAAGACCCTCGGTAAGGTAACCTTTTCCTACAAACATATCATTCTTACTTATTACAACCTTGTCGGATACAAAAATGCACTTGAAACCGTGCTTTACAAGAAGTCCAACAGAGACTAAATTCTTCCTAATCTCGGGAACATGAAGGACGTTATTCAAAGTTACCACTTTGCCGGAAGTCATTTTAAGAAATATCTTCCCACATCCTTCAATCTTGGTCGTAGCAGCATTTCCCATGGAAAGCGTCTCGTCGGGTCCAGCAGAAGCATATGTAGAAAATGCTTCTCTCACAACACAAACATGGCGGGTGGCTCCAGAATCAATCCACCATTCCTTAGGATTTCCCACCAAGTTGCATTCAGAAAGCATGGCACACAAGTCATCAATATCATCATGTTTTTCTACCATGTTGGCTTGACCTCTTTTCTTGTCTTTCTTCTAAGCACGACACTCCGTAGATTTATGTCCGGTTTTCCCACAGATGTAGCAGTTTCCACTGAACCGCTTTTTGCTTGGGTTGTATTTCGGACAAGAAGCCTTCTTCCTCTTTTTGTTATCTTCAACAATATTTGCTCCCATTATTGTTGAATTTCCATGGCCTCTCCTTTCAGCAGCTTTATTGTCCTCTTTGATTAAGATCTTCAAGGGACATCTCTTTTCGTTTGTGTTTCAAATAATTTTTGAAGTCCTTCCACAATGGAGGCAACTTCTCAATTATTGCTGCTACTTGGAATGCTTCATTGATGACAAGACCTTCAATGAAAATTCCGTTCGTAAAAATACTAAAATTTTTACTTTCAATATTAGTATTTATTTGAAACATACCTTCAACAAGTAGATCATGAATAATCACTTGCAATTCCTGGACTTGGGTAATAACAGATTTGCTATCTACCATTTTGTAGTCCAAAAATTTTGCGGCGACGAATTTCTTCATCCCAGTATCTTTAGTTTTGTATTTCTTTTCAAGCGCATTTCACAATTCTTTTGACGTTTCCACGCCACTGTATACATTATACAAATTATCATCCAGACAGCTAAGAATATAATTCTTGCACAGAAAGTCATAATGTTTCCACGCCTCAGTCACGAGAAAACTTTCATACTCTGGAGTTTCATCGGGCATATCAGGAATATCTTCCTTGATGAACTTCTGTAGACATAACGTAGTCAAGTAGAAGAACATCTTCTGCTGCCAACGCTTGAAATCTATCCCGAAAAATTTTTCGGGTTTTTCTGCCAGTGCCAACGCCGGCGTTCAGCTTGTCGATGCATTGACAGTCATCGTCGGAACATGATTTGCCGAAACGTTAACAGTCACCATCGGAACAGCTTGGTTTCCGATTTTATTAGCCATTTTTCTGGAAAAAAATGACACAAACAAATGTTTAATAAACGTTTAATACTGGAGTTAAAAAAAATCACATAGATTTTAATCTCTAATAAACCGCCACGAAGGCTTTACTCTCAAAAACGGGAGTACACAAAACCACAAAGGTTTTAATTTCCAGAATAATAAGGATAACACAAATATAGAATTAAAAATTATTAAATTCCTTAAGCTTGTTGGTTCCTTGGTTGTTATCCTATATTTTTTAAATAACAATTATGGACAATAAAAATGTTTGCGTATAAAACGTAAATATAAATAAAGCAATAATTAATTCGAGCCCACTGAATTCACAGTATTTCCTTAAGGAATTTAATCCCCTCCTAGTACCCAAGGTTATGGATTATTTCCTCCCAGGATAGAACGAATTACACACTGGTGTATCGGTACTTCAGACCCCAGTGTTTCAGCGAACACAAAGTTCGGCAGCAAATCACACTTACGGATGCTTTGTTTGTAGTTAAAACAATGCAGAATAAAGGAAGACAACTCAGAAGTCGAATGAAAATTCTGAGAGGAATGAATGCAATGTATAGCCAATGTTGAATTCTTACTGAAGAGAATATCAGATTGCAATTCGTTTTTCCAGTGTATACAGTGTATATATCGAGTGTATATATCGATTTTATACAGAGTGTATATCGAGTGTATACAGAGTGAATCTCAAGGGTGTATCTCTTTCTCTCCAACTTATGCTCTATTTATAGCAGTTTTTTGAGATAAATCTGCCCCTTCCATGGTGGAACAAGCACTAGGCTATCATGGAGGAGGCACTTACATGGTGGAATGTACACTTACTTGGTGGGAGAGACACTTGGTCATGGTGGGAAGTGTACTTGTTGCTTGTTGGACTTGTTGGTGCAATCCATCACACTCCCATTTCCCATTCACTCTCAAGACTATTTCATCTTAAAATAAACATGTTTGTCCTATAGTCTATAGATATAAAGAACTCCCTTGGCTTATCTTAGAAATATTGGATTCTCGTCAGTGTATTTTCTTTATGGCACAAAGTTGTCATCATAATTAGCTATTTACAACATGCAATATGGCCTCTATCCTTCATGTCATTCCTACCCCACAATCTCCAGCATCACCCAAAACCAACACTCTAGTTACGCCCTTAAGGGGCTTAGCATCATGCTCAACAATGTCTGAACTCAAGCAATTCCACGCCCAAATTATCAAACTAGGCCTTTCGTGTGACAATGACGCAATGGGTCGCGTCATTAAGCTCTGTGTCACTTATGAATCAGGTGATTTAAATTACGCCCTCCAAATGTTCGATAAATTGCCTAAGCCAGACACTTTCATCTACAACACTATCATGCGAGGTTACTTGCAATCTCAATTGCTGAAAGAATCTGTTCTTTTTTACTCCCATATGTTAGAGCGTTCAGTTAGCCCCAATAATTTCACGTTCCCTCTTGTTATCAGAGCATGTTGTATAGACAATGCTGTGGATGAAGGAAAGCAAATTCATGGTCATGTCATAAAGTTTGGTTTTGGGTTCGATAAGTTTTCTCAGAACAACTTGATTCATATGTATGTAAATTTTCATTTCTTGGAGGAAGCTAAGAGGGTGTTGGATAATATGTATGAGAAAGATGATGTTTCTTGGACCACATTGATTAGTGGGTATGCTCAATTGGGGTATATTGCTGAAGCTTTTCGAGTGTTTGATTCAATTTCGGAGAAAAGTTCTGTTTGTTGGAATGCTATGATATCAGCTTATGTGCACAACAACCAGTTTCACCAGGCATTTGCTTTGTTTGAAAGAATGATGTCTGAGGATGTTGTCATTGATAAATTTATTGCTGCAAGCATGTTATCGGCTTGTACACGACTCGGAGCGTTGAAGCAAGGTGAGTGGATAGCTGAACAGGTCAAGAAGAGTAGGATTGATTTGGACTCCAAGCTGGCTACTACTATTATTGATATGTATTGCAAATGTGGTTGCTTGGATAAGGCTTTTCAGTTCTTTAAAGGGTTGCGAAGAAAAGGAATTTCTTCATGGAATTGTATGATTGGAGGGTTGGCGATGCACGGGAAAGGTGAGGCTGCAATTGAGCTTTTGAAGGAAATGGAGAGTGAGAGGGTATCTCCAGATTATATCACGTTCGTGAATTTACTTAGTGCTTGTGCTCACTCAGGATTGATTGAAGAAGGAAAACACTATTTTCATTATATGAAAGAAACGTATGGCATTGAACCTGGCATGGAGCACTACGGTTGCTTAGTTGATTTGCTTGGTAGAGCTGGATTACTGGAAGAAGCAAGAAAGGTCATAAAAGAAATGCCTATGAGTGCCGATGTAGGTGTATTGGGTGCTCTTCTTGGTGCATGTAGGATTCACAAGAACATAGAGCTGGGGGAGACAATAGGGAAGCAGGTGATTGAACTGGAACCCCAAAACAGTGGCCGGTATGTGTTGTTAGCTAATTTATATGCTTATGCTGGTAGATGGGAAGATGTTGCCAAAATAAGGAAGTTGATGAATGACAGGGGAGTGAAAAAGGCCCCTGGCTTCTCTGTCGTTGAATTGGAAGGCGTTGTTAGCGAGTTCACCGCAGGAGGAAGGACTCATCCTCAAGCCAAAGAGATATATGCCAAAGTAAATGAAATGTTGGATTGTATTAAATCTGCAGGCTATGTCCCAGATTCTGATGGACTACAACAGGATATTGATGAGGAGGAAAGAGAAAATCTTTTGTATTATCATAGTGAGAAATTGGCTATTGCTTTTGGGTTGTTGAAGACTAAACCTGGGGCAGTTCTTCGCATCACAAAGAATTTGCGTGTCTGCAAAGATTGTCATCAGGCAAGCAAGTTAATCTCAAAGGTTTATGATCGTGAGATTATCGTCAGAGATAGGAACAGGTTTCATCATTTTAAAGATGGAGAATGTTCTTGTAAAGATTACTGGTAAAAAGATGGTGGAAATTGATGCAACGATCAAGAGAAGTATATCCTTCTTGTCTTACTCTTCACATATAGATAAAACATTGATTTTGCTATATATGCCATAGTCTCTTGGTTGAAAATGATTGCTTATTCTCTCTCAACTTGCATTTGGAAAAGGGTCTGATATGTTCCTCTACTATTAACAATTATTTAGAAATATCCTTCGTTATACTATCGGGACATAAAACCCCTCACCGTTACACTATTAAACAAAAATGCCCCTAATTAGACAGCATAGATACGTGGCGTAACCTTAAAGCTGAAGAGGATGCGGTTCTTTTAATAACCCAACCCGCTCCGACCCACTAAATTGACCCACCCTTCTAAAACTAAAACACGGCTTAGAACCCTAATTTCGTTCCACCGTTAATAGAGAAAAATCATCCTCTCTCTATTACTCAAAATTGGTAAATCCAAAACTTGTCCCAGATAGTGCAGTAAAACTGTGTTGAAATTATCATAACAGTGATGTAGTTTTGAAATGATACAGGCTTATGTGTTTATTGACTAGAATTCACAATAAGTTATTCCAGATAGTGCAGTCACGTCTCTATCGGAGCGGGTTGGGTTATTAAAAGAACCGGATCCTCTTCAGCTTTAAGGTTACGCCACATGTCTATGCCGTCTAATTCGGGGCATTTTTGTTTAATAGTGTAACGGTGAGAGGTTTTATGTCCCGATAGTATAACGAAGGATATTTATAAACAATTGTTAATAGTAGAGGGACATATTTGCCCTTTACCGATTTGCATTTGATGAGATGGGTACCTTGCAGCCTTGTTCGAATGTGAGAACCCTGCTGAGCTTGTCAAATGTGAGCAGTTGTCTTCGTTGAGAATAAACACAGAAGATGCAAATATAGAGCTCTCAATTTGGTGCAGAACAGAAGTATGAGTTTGTATAAGTATTATGATACTTCAAAACATCCAGGCAATATAGTTGCAACCAATTGGTCAACAGAAGATCTCTTCGTACAGCAGCCAGAAGAACTAAAATGGACGACGAAATGAATGCTACAGGAAGTAACACTCTCCGCTGATTACGCAACTGATGAGCAGCCCTTTCTTCTTTTCTGCTGATCTTGTTTTGAAAGACATGTACTTAATCAGCCAATACTTCAACTTCAGTGCACTAGTAAGGCTAGAATACAAGCACATGATATAGCTAGATAGTTTCAATATTGACCTTTCTCAAAACATTAACAAAAACAAGATTGAAAAATATACAAAGAGGAAGATAGGAATATATATAGCATAGTCACACATGACAATTTTGTGTATAACATGCTTCTCTATGATTATTTAATTTAGTGAGCTGAAACTCCAGTAAAAACCACAAAAACAAGTAATTATCAACATGACTGGTGGCTTAAAGAACTATAGACTTTTACCAAGAACATTCTTAGAAAGACAGCTTCAATTTATAAACATTCTTACAAAGACACACTTTGGTTCCAACCCCTTCTCTAATCTCAAGCAACATCATCGTTTTTACTGTTCTGGAAAAGTAAGTTTATTTCTAAATCATGTTAGGTAGAGATACAAATTGGACTTTGATTCAGAAAAAACTATGGTGAAGTCATCATCCAATATTTTTATAATTTTGCGAAGGCAACCTAGTGGCTATCCACCTACTAAGAAACCATACTTGTACCTTCTATAAATGCATGAACTATCCAATATATATTGGCAATTTATTACCTTGTCAAATTTGTTCTATGTATATAATGTTTTTTAACTTGTCGATTCAAGTACTATATCTCACTTCAGAGACTTGAGGGAATAGTCATGTAATTCGAGTTATATTGCACAAATGGCACAATGGTATAACATTGCTTATCATGAAAAGCAAGCCAGGATGTGACACAGTAACAACTACTACGCTTCAATCCCAGCATGAAACGCGTGTCAAGGAGGGAACATGGCATGGTGAGAACTCATCATAAATTTACTAGTTTTACACAAGCTGTCAACCTACAACACAACTGAATCAAAATGCAATAGCATGAAAACTACAAGAAAACAGAGTATAGATGATTGGAAGAGTTTCACCATTCTATATTAATTCTCAGCAAGCTACAGTATGCAACAGGTAAGTGGAAGCGTACTGTTAAATTGAACATTAAACAGCAACAAATTGCAGGTTGACTGCCAGATTCACTCTTGAACATTTCTTACAAGTTAGAGAAGCTGGAGTTTGACAATGTCTTCTAAAGGTTTCTTACATCACAATCGCATAAGTCTATCTATTTTCAATATTTACGTAATGTCCTATAGTTTTTCTTGTCTTCTATTACCACGGATTATAAGTGGCAATTGAGCAATTACTTCTTAAGCCGAGACACCACGAGAGGAACCCTCTTGGTTACCCAGAAAACGGACAACCACAATGGTGATGTTATCTGCACTTCCTCTTTGATATGCTTCCTGCATCAGCCTCTTTGCAGAGTCCTCAGGATCTTGGATCGGCTTAACCATCGACACAGCCTCCTGCAAATTTATGTGTAACGATCAGGTTGGTAATTGACTATAAACTGCTAGATATTTCAAGTGGAACCGTGGCTATTTAATGGTTGTGTAGCTCAGAAAGAATGCTGGTTTCTTGATTCTTTCAAGAAAAAATGGAAGAATTATGAACCTCATTCGTCACAACATCCCAGAGTCCATCACTTGCGAGGATAAGAAATTCAAGAGAGCCATCAACCTTTTCTTCCTGTATTTTTTACAGAAAATCAGGCCCACAAATACACTAAAAATATTAGGTATATAAGATGGGAAAAAGCAGTAAAAATTCAATTGAAGTATCTTCTAAGAGACATGCTATCAGCTGCTATCCAAAAGTTACACAGGTCATAAAATTATTATGAGATGGGCAAAAGCAATCAAGCAGTAAAAGTTTGTTGTCTGAAAAAGGTAGGGAGTATTCCAGGATTCAATAAGGACCAACTTTTGAACAGTTTCAGAAATCTACCAAAATATACATCTAGGTAATAGGTTCAAAAATACAAGTGCACATACATAGAACATTTGATATACAGCCAAACGCATGAACAGCCCTATGTTGCCGTATTCAACTATTGAAGAATAAACAAGTTCTTCAAGTTACCTGTATTTCTGGATCAGCAACAACATATTGCTTTAAAAGTCTATCGCCAAACGCACGGGAAACAGCAAGTACACCTCCAACTCTCCAGGTACCTGCACACCATATGTTATGTTTGAACTGCATGCCTTTTAGAACCATTTCAACTGACTAACACAGGACTAAACAACATGAAGAGCTTACCTGCCCACATCACAAAACCTCCAGCATCTTCAATGCGCTGTCGCTCATCTGTTTGGTCAGGCTTGTGGTCTCGAGAAACAGCAATAGCTGAGAATGAAATTAGCATACTCTATTAGGTGACACAGCAAAACTACAGGGTCATATTTAATTTATAATAAGAACTATACCTACTGTAACGAACGTTAAAACAGGCAAACTAAATGTAATTGGTTCATTTGCTAAAACAGTATAGCAGGATGAAAATTACTAGATCAACTTAGCAAGTAATATACAACAAAGATATTGGTTAATGGTAGTTGAACAAGAAATGAAATGAACTATCACAAAGTGTCGTATTTAAAAGTGCTGACATGACATTTTCCCTATTCCCACAAAATTTCAGGAGATACCATCAATATGCAGATGTACTTTCTTTTATTTTATTTTATTTCATTCGCTCAAGAATGAAAAGTAAAGTATCCTCATGTTTTTATCCTTCATCGGGTTCTCTTAACTTCAGTGAGCAGTGATATTTCACTTTTATGCCGCAGCATGAAGAACTAGTCATTGTAGTGTTAGGCCCGAGTATTAGAAACTAAGTTGTTCGGACTCTTCACTTTTAGTGCCACACCCGTGTCGACACGACATGGGTGTGGGATCCGTACCAGATCTGGTCAACGATTTTGGGTACTTTGACCAAAATTGACGGAGAAATTCGAGACAATACAATGATTTTTCAAATCAAAACAGAAGCTATGGTCAAATTGAACAAAATTGAATACCTTGTATATAGAAATTTCTCTGTTAGTCCATTTCCTTTTATCTCCTTCTCGGATTCTCCTCTTGATAAATATGTTTTCCTTCTCGGAATACCTTGTAAATTTTTCACATAATGTGTAATAATGTAGACATATTTTTATAACTCTATTTTCAGATGTTTGAGTTATTTTTAGCCAAATCCCCATCCCCGTATCCATACCTAGATTGGCACATCCGAACCTTAAATTTAAATCATGAAGGATTCAACCTCTAGATCCGCATCCGTATCGAACACTCACACCCGAGTCTGAGCAACTTGATTAGAAAAGTAAAATCCAAAAAAGCATAATAAACCCCGTTAGCGCCTTTGGGGCTGAAATACCCATAGCAGGAGCCAAAAATAAAAAGAGAAATAACCATATCACCTAAGCCTTACCAGTGCCTCCCCTGCAGATAACAGCTCTGGAATCACCAACATTTGCAACAAGTAAACGATCACCTACAAGAATGGCAGTGGAAGCAGTTGATCCAGCATCTTTGTGCTGATTGTTTTCTGATTTCAGAAATTCAGAGTCTGTATGGCTGTATGCATCGGCTACAAAAGCAAATATATGAATAGAAGAGATATTGATAAGCTGTTTCTGAAAATGAACATAGCAACTATACTTCACACTATGTCAATATACCTATTGCTGATTTGGTGTCTGATATAAATTTTGGATGCCTTATCAGGTTGCTGAAAAGATTGTGTTTCACATATTCTGCAGCCCGAGCACCACCATGACCTGAAATGAGAAAAAAAGATGCAGGTAAAACGACCCAATTCGAATGTATGTAACCAACTTGGCATGAAACGGGAACTATCTGTAAATTCAAATTTAAGCAGAATGAAGAAACAAAAATAACAATGAGATACAAGGTGGTGAATATAATGTGATAGGTATCTTCATCCAATCCCTGTTATGTTACAGCTCATATGTCAATAGAGCTCCCTCAGCTTCCTGCAGCATATGAAGCATGCCTAACCATTGAGTAGTAGTAACAAGGATACGAAAAATGATGCACGTTTGCTGTACTCTAGGTACCATGCCATCACTAGGAACTAACAAAAGCACGTGCAAATTTCTCTGAACTTGGGAAGATTGACTGAGACACCAAAAGACCTTTCGTGATTCGACTATCACTGACTTGAGATTACTCCAGCCTGGACAGAATTACCGGTAAGAGGCAACTATAGCAGAAATTTGTCCAGGAGTGAGATCACAGAAAAGTTAAACAGGCTATGGAGATCAAAGCAGAATAAGTAGCCTCCTTTTTCTTCTCTTTATCCTTCCTTATTTTGTTTTAACCCCCCAACCCCCCTCCAAAAGAAATATGGCTTTTGCCTCAGATTCTTTCCAGCTTCAGTTGTTTATTTCCCTTCTTCTTTCCTGCCCTGCTGCTGCAGTGCATTACTTGCCGCCATCCAATCCACCGGTTCTTCGCTATATTCCTTTCTTTACAGTGTCTCCGCATCATCCACCAGCACAGTTGGAGGACCATTGACTATGAGAGCCTCCAAGAAAAAGAATCCCTATTGTCTGAGCGTGTTGGAAGAAACCTTTTTATTTCCTATTCAGGAAGAGCGTAGAAGCGGAAAAAGAATACTTAGTATGATCAAACTTTTGTCAAACGCATCCGATCTGTCATGGGTATCACATCTGGTACTACATGCCTACACACTGTTTGTTGTTGGCATGTCTGACACATGTGATGCATGTTTCATAAGATGACTTTTTTCGCAGTGGGATGCAATTAAAATACTCATTAAATAAGCTCAAACTTTTTGAAGTATCAAACATTTTAATTGACATACCTGTCCTTTCATTGATTCATACTAGTGAATATTAAATGACAATGTCTATGTTTACCAATATATGCATGTACGTCCAAGTATTTTTCAAGTGGATCTTTATGCTATTAACAGATTACCAACCAATAACTAAAAATTCCTTGACAATAATCACGCCCTTATTCTTTCGAGTGCTACACAGATGATAACAGACTAACAGTTGGTGAGAAAGAAATCAATGTCGAGTAGAAACAGGAGAAACACAGAGGAGATGGAGTTCTCAAGAAGCACTAATCCGCAGCTAAAATATTGGCTTTAGCACCTGCTTTTCTATTTGAACCTCAACATTTGCTTTCATCTTTCTTATGCTAGAACGCCCAAAATTCAGTTATAGGAGTATTAATTTTTGCTCTCCAGTACATTAACTCTCATTCTCTTGGGGTTACCACCAATAATAACGCCTCAACTTCAAGCAAGTTTGAGTCTCCTCACTGTCCATGTCGCTCCATATAGACACGTCTCAGTCCAATAATATAAAATATGGTTTCTGTAGCACTACTAGAAGTTATACACATTTTCTATACACATATAAGTCATTGGTAAGACTGAACGGCTTCTTGCAAATATTGGACCTGAAGCAAAGGTACTAGCATCACTAAAACTTTCTCAGGGTTACAACTATTGGAAAATAAGACATTGTTTCAAATGCAAGCAAAATTCATGCAATGAGGTGTGCTCAAACAGGTACTCATGTGGTGCGCTAGAACATTGAACACAGTGCTCAAATACAGAAAGATGGGAAAAAGATGAAAAGGGAGAAGAAACAGGAACCATCCAAACACCCAGCTGACTAATACTCTAGACAACAATTCGTAGGTTTCTCGGAAAGAACTAAAAGTAGCGAACAGAGGGACACAGGCGCCATGGGCTATAACCAAGCTAAGCCATTGACCGGAAACTGCTCTAAATTGATGACTGTTAAAGGAAGACCAGTGTCTCAATATTGGAAGAGCGGCATTGACTGGACGCAAGCTACCATCTCATTTCCTCCTCTGAAAATATGGAGAACACTCTCAGGCATGATAGTTACCAAATATTTACATGTTAACTGACCATTCAGGCACTTCTTTAGAGATGTGTGCATACACTCGTGGAAAGTTAGCCCACTGAAATCAGAAGGTACTTCACTCACTAATTAGAAGAGGTTTTAAATGAAGAATGAAGACTAGATAATTCTTAATTTCAAGCAGATAATTTAAAAGTAATGTTTGTACAAAATATGGCACCAATCCTTAGCCCTCCCTGCCGAAACCAATAAAAATGGAACATACAAACTGTAAGGATCTATAGAGTATCGAATAGCAGTAATCTGACAGCAAAATTCTAGACAAATTTATGGTCATCTGATTGAGATATCGAATGTCTTACTACGTGTAAAAGCTTAAATGACATTAAGTTCTAAAACATATAAACAAATCAAGATCTGTATTTTTCTCGTTTTTTCTAGTTCGGGCACTTTATTCCAGTCAGGTGGGGAAACAGAGAAGAAGAGTTACCATCAAACACTCCAAAGAGACCAACTACCTCTCCTTCTACACCGTCAATTCTTGTCTCATAGAAATCCTCCATGGAGGACCTTTTTCCCGGGGAGCTAGCGTATCCGTAGCTGAACTTCCCATTCTGACTGCAACGCATAGCATCTGTTAGACTACGGCTTTGCAACTTATTTTGTCTTACATAAAACTTCATTAAAGCATAATTAATCACAATGAAACGAATTTAAATTCTACTATTTAGGGATTTATGGACAAGATGATATGCAGACAAAAAACAGTAAGAATATAATAATCACATGAACCTGATCAAACACAACTACAAATAATCTGAATCACCATAAAATCAAGTTGCAACTTAAGCATGGATTTCCTTATATTTCAGGATTTATGGCCAAAGAATAATCCCTTCCACGAAAGACACTTTGAATATTCTTTTCAATAGCAAATATGAGTCCTGCGATGCTTATTTGCATACATTTCTATGTCAAACATCCATCAACTAATTCAGGTAAGAGCTGACCCATGATAAAGATGGCGCATTCATTCACAAAACAACTCATAACCACATTCCAGTTGTCTGAGCATATCCAAACTCAATCCACATATCTAATCTAGTCGGATCTGGCAAGTAGAGAACCAATTTCAACCCAATGGAAAATTCCTCTGGTTAAGACAGCTAAAACAAGCATGCACATCATGAGGTGTGGTTAGCCAACACCCAAGGAAGCAATTTAATAAACTAAGCTCAATCATATGAGGAAAAAGATTCTAACAAATGTCAGCAACATTGGATAAAAGGAATTACATACAGAATTTCAGAAAAGACCTCATGAAAAGCAGCCCACATAATTTTCTTGGCAATCCAATAAACATACATAAAGAATTTAACACAAGTAAATAAATAGTTAGTTCTATTTTCACAGAACCACCTTTCTGAATGACCATTCTCTACCTTTATATGCATATATCCCAATCTAATTAACAAAAATCATTACTTTATAAAAAGAAATGCATAAAAATCACTACTTTACCAAAAAATAGCATAAAATTCATATAGCAGTATATAAATCAATAAGGACGGGGATCACCTTAGACCACCACCACTAACAGGAGCATCATCAGCATGAACTTGATTAGAAGATGATGATAATACTGAATTCAAATACCCCATTACTGTAACTCCTCTGAATTGATTTTACCCAATACGCAATTGCTTAATTTTCAGCAAAAATCCAAACTTTCATTTCAAGATTTTCAATTGAGCTGCCAAGAAAATATCAGATCTAATATTGAGCTCAGAATCAATCATGAAAATTCATGTAATTTAAATATAATAATATGTGTTGCAACATATGTTAACGTTAGCATAATGAAACAAGAGAAATTACCTAGTGAATTAGAATCAAATGAAGGAAATAACCCATTAGAGAAAGAGGAAGAGGAAAATGGACAAGAAAGAAACAAAGTATGAGGTGGGGTTGTTAATTTTCTGCTAATGAATTAGGTAAATGATTGTAATTATGGGCAATAGGACTAAATTAATTATGTCAATGACAAGATTTGGATGGTTAATTTTAGAGTTTTTGACCTATATTGTCCCTTATCTTTGAGGGTAGGTCTATTTTGGTCCCTCAAGTATAACCTTGAGCATATTTAGTCCCTTAAGTATGCTAAGGTGGAGCACATTTAGTCCTTTATCTTTGAGGGTAGGTCTATTTTGATCCCTCAAATATGACCATGAGCATATTTAGTCCCTTTAGTATGCTAAAGTGGAGCACCGTTAGTCTTCATATCCTTTTATTGTATAACACAAATAATCACTTTAATTCCTCATTTTTAGATAATGTCTTCTAAAATTTTGGTCTTGAAAATGTATAAATTTGTGTATTATTTTATATATATATACATTTTGTACGTTACTCCTCCCGTTCCAATTTATGTGAATATGTTTAATTGGGTATGGAGTTTAAGAAAAAATAAAAACTTTTAAGGAATTTGTGGTCCCAAACAACTAAAAAGGGGGTCCCGAGTATTTGTGTGATTATAAAACTTTATTATTAATGTTAGAATTGTAAGTTCAAGCTAAATTGTTTCCAAATTTAGAAATGGTTCATTCTTTTTGGAATGGACCAAAAAGTAAATATGTTCACATAAACTAGAACGGATGGAGTAATATACAAAAATTATAGTACAAAATTTATATATATTTCGGCTACCGGATGTAAATAATTTCTGGTGTGGGATAAAAGTGAGAATACAATCTGGTTATTCGTTTCAATAATATGCCTAGAAGTGATCTTGACAACTCTATTTTTTTTTAAAAAAAATATAACTTTTCTTTTGGGAAAAATCAACTGAAATTTTTAAAAGTAAAAGTTTCAGCGTTAACATCTTAAATTTATCAGCTCTGTTCTATTAGTGTATGTGAGTTTATAAAATATTTTTGATAATTAAATTAAAAAGACGATGTGTGCCGAAACCAACCCCGTAATTGATCTTGGACAAATATTATTAGTGAGACTAAAGATGCTTCACTTTAGCATACTAAAGGGACTAAATATACTCAGGATCATATTTGAGGGATCAAAATAGATCTACCCTCAAAGTTAAGGGACAAAAGGTGCTCCACCTTAGCATACTTAAGGGACTAAAAATGCTCAGGGTTATATTTGAGGGACCAAAATAAACCTATCCTCAAATATAAGGGACAATATAGGTCAAAAACTCGTTAATTTTACCTGAAATAATCAAGAAAATAATATGTTTTGAAAATTATTGTTGGGGATTTTTTTGGGGGGGTGGGGTGGGGGGTTGGGGTTGGGGGGCGATGGGGGAGGTTGTTGGTGGTGATGTCAAAGCTTGGGGGACCAACCTATGAGGCCATGACCGAAAAATGAGGTAAGCTAAAGATAGAGAATTGGTCAAAACTCAAAAGACAAGAAAACTTGTCCAAATGAAACTTCCCTTAAGGTTGCCCAACACTTGGCGATGCATAGACTACTAAGGTGTGTAAAATTTAAAATCTATTACTATCAATATTAATATTGTATGTATCACTAATTTAATTTCTTGAGCGAATGTCTCCTGAAAAGAATTTCTTAGTCTCTCGGAATACAGGTACGGTCTGGGTACATATTACCTTCTCCGGATTCTACTTATGAAATTATACTGGGTTGTTGTTGTTGTTGTTGTTGTTGTTGTATCACTAATTCAATCATTAATCCTCATGAATCAGTTTTTGAGTTTTATAATTTTAGTGGTTCATATTTTATGAATTAAATGTATTTGGTTGAGAAATGATGAGGTTAATATAGCTTGATCGGATGCTAATATGCATGTTCGATTATACAAGCTTAGACATTATTTGAAATAATTATATTCGACGGAAGGTGTAAATAGTACATATCAAAATAAAATGAGAAAATATTGCTTGAAATTGTTTGATGATATCATATATCAACATCCATGTATACCAGTTTGTTGGTCTGTTACCAAACGGTATTAAAGGAGACTAGGTAGACCTAAAGATATTTGTACCTTTACTTTAGGCCTTATGTTTTCTAGTCTTTTGATCCAATTGAGATAATATATAAGCTAATCAAAAATATGAGATTGCAATAATAGGTATAATTGAACCACCAACTGTGGTGGTGAGATTAATATGATTCCTTCATAATTAATAAGAGATCTCGAGTTCGAACTCTCGAAATTAAAAAAATCAAATTAAAAATGCTTCTCTCTTTAATGAAGCTTATGAAACGAAGTCAATTTAGTTTGGTATATAGGTATTAAATCTTCTAAATAACCTACTATGTTTATTGATTTTTTTTTTATAAAAACTTTAATCGGTCAGTTATTAAAGAGATTTCTTGCCAACACTTGTACAATAAGAATTGGCCACCGCATAATTGTGTAAAAGGGAATAACTCCTTATAGGGGGTGGGCGTTCGGGAAATTCGGATTGAATGTAAAAATTTTGATTTGAATATTCGATTTCAGGTTGAAGAAATGACAGTTCAAATAAGCTTAGATTGACTTAAATTTTTTAAGTTAGATTTCGAATTAATCGGTATGGATATTTTGAATTTTTAATTGAGCCTTCAAGTTGAGGTGTTTCTTGTTCTTACAAAAATAAGTACCGAAATAAAATTTTCATGTTAAATTACCTAATAAGTTTCTCATTCTCACATCAATCATCCAAATAAAATATTCAAATAATGAATTCATCATCGATAAAATGCAATGGAGACATTACTAAGGTTGATAAAAATTAACAATAATAAAAACTTATCAAAATAGAAAGTATTCTGATGCTAACTTAGTAATTAATATTCAATATATGAGATAATGTCTAATGAGTACGGTAGTATGTGCCATATGGACAATGGACCAAATATAAGGTATAAAAATTTTGGATATTTAAAAATCCGAACTCCGAAGTACCAAATCAAACATCCAATTCGAAATCCAAAATTCTAAAAATCAAATTCAAAATCTAAAGAATTTAAAATTTAGATTTGAAATATAATTGATAATTTGAAAAATCAAATTAAAGCTCCAAACATTTTAGATTTCGATTTGAATTTCAAGTTTGCCTAATGCCACCTAATCTTAAACAACTCATTACATGTGGCTTCACCCATTGCTTATGTATACGGATTCGTGCCGGAAAATCCTATATTGGATGTAAGGTGCTTCCTAATAAAGGTAATTTTATACCTAAAATTCGAAATTAAAACCTCTAATTAAGAATGAATAAGTATTTATCATTCCACCACAATTCTGATAATAAGTGTTATGTACACTATAGTGTTGGTTTAGTGAACTTTACCCTGCCTCATTCTTTATCGAAAACAATGATGAGTAGACTTTAATTTAGTTTCACCTCCTTCATCCAATTACTTTTATTGTGTGTGAGTTACTCCTTTTCCATATTTTATTCCCAGTTATGAATTGGGACTAGTAGTAAAGTATATGCAGAGCTAGGAAACATAGACCATTTAAATACTCTCTGACTTGTTATTTAGAAAGCTTACTATTTACTTTAATTAGTATTAAAGTAATGTTATTTTCTATTAAATTTTCAAAATTTCGGAAAATTATGTACGACTTATTTTATATTATCGGATTTTATCTACTACATTCTCCAATAAATAAAGAAAATTAAATTATATATCTTCTGTCAAATAAGACAGAATTTGAGACGAAGACCATATGTTGTTTCCAGTTCCACCATTATGGGCCACTCTAGCATATACGTCTCTAGCTCTACAGCATTGTCAGTGGGCGTTTGGACATTAAAATTGTGAAATTTTGAAAAAAAGTAAGGAAAATGATTCAAGTAAAAGTAATATTTGGAAATTAGAGTTGTGTTTAGACATGAATGTAATTTGGAGATGTTTTCAAATTTTTGTGATTGATTTGATGTGAAAATTTTGAAAAATAGTTTTTTTAGAGTTTTTCAAATTTTGAACAATTTTTGAAATTCAACTTCAAGGAAAAAATTAAAAAAATTCACGGTTAAACACTGATTCCAAAAAAAAATTTGAAAAAAGTTTTAAAATAATAATATTGGCCAAACGGGCCCTTAATTTGAGTTTCGAACACAAATCTTAGGGCATACTTAACAACCATAACTGTTGTTTTGTATTCTCTTTGTTTAGCTTATATGACATTTTTTTCACCTTTAATATTGTTTACCCTTAAAAACAGATAAAAATTGAATTTATACCCAATTTTAAGAATATGTGAGTTAATTCTATACAAGTAAACAATAATGTTAGATTAAGCAAATAAAAGGCGTAACAAATAACCAAACCAATGATAAGAATGAATCCAGGCTCGGCTAAAGTCTTAACAAGGACCTGCCTTCGGTTCCGAGGTTGCACTTATGAAGAATGTATGAACAAGAACAAGAACTTTGAATAGCTTTCAGAAACAGGAGTATATTGCCTTGATATGCGTATTAGAATGTCCCTAATGAATACTCCCTCTAATCACAATAAGTGACCAATTTACTTTTTTATTTTTGATCAAAATAAGTGTCCAGCTATGTAATCAAGTAAGAATTCAATTTGTTTTTACAAAATAACCCCTATATACATATTCCTATAAGGTTTTCTTACTCCTCACATTAAATATTTAATTAGGGATAGTTTAGTCATAGTATGTATTTTTGTATAGAATTTAGTATTTTCTTAATGGGAGTGCTAAAAGCAAATTGGTCACTTATTATGAACCGGAGAGAGTAATAATTTTTTCCTTTATATAGTAGGGGAGTTTTACCCTAAGAACAATTCTAAGAAAGGTAAAAATCTTCCTCTTTGTTGATCATTGATTTTTTGTTGATACGGGCCGAGATTCATACTAAGATATTCGGTTGGGCGCGGACATCATGGCCCTTTGTTAGTCAAGTCCATTTGTTTAGTAATGCTCTCTGCGGTCTTGAGGCTCGAACTTAAATCCGAGGACGTGGTCCCGATGTCCCGAAGGTAGGTGTTTTACCTGAGCCCCAATACGAGGGGCTCCTCGCTTTGATTCTGATTTCTTACGATCACGTCCTGGATTCGCTTGCCTTATCGGGAAACTGGGGTGTTCAGCGGGCTCGATTTGACCTATATACAAATATTGCCCTTGTTTCTCAGAGAGTATGGCTTCCAAAATGATGAGAAACGACAGGTGATTCACGATTCCTTCTTTAATACGCAGTAACACAAACGACAAAAAAGCTGAAACTTCCCGTCAATCACGTCCTTCTGGCTTCGGACACGTGTCAGCCATCGGCGGGCTACCTTCGCATGCGAAGCAATGAGAACTCTTCTATAAAAGGCTACACCCATTTTTCCTTTTTTCACTTTTCGACCAAACTTCTACCCTCGAATTTTCAAGCTATTACCAATCCCTTTTCAAACTTTCACATCTTTTCTCTCGCTTTTCAAGACTCCATAGTAATTTCAGGTTTTTACCCATGTTTTCCCCCTAAATCATTTTACTCTACTTATTATCCTTCAAGATCCTTTTTCGAATTTCCAAACTTCTTCAAATAGTAATGGCTAAACTATCTAAATTCATTCCTCAACAAGTTGTCTCTTTATTTTCTCAACTGCTTGCTGGTACTGAGGTGGTTTCCCCCGAAGTAGTTGCCCTCAAAATGACTTCCCCCGGTGTGGCTGTTAACGAATCGGTCCCTGAACCTCCTTTGAAAACATTCATTCCTGGAGGATGCTCCATTGCAGATGACTTTAAAGTCGAGAATCCTTTATGCAAAAAGGATCGGGTTGAAGGAGTCTCTAGGTGCATATGCTCCATGATCGAAACGTTATTCCCATAGTTCGAAAGGACTTCAATTGGGAGGGAAAGTACGTAGTAGTCTCCGGGCACAAGGACATTTTTACTACCCACGTAGAGAGATATTTAAGTGGTTACACTTACCCATTCATATTGGCCATGATAGACCCGATCGTTCTGAACTTTTGCAACAGGTATGAGGTGTGCCTTGGGAAAAATCAACCATCGCTACGGAGGATAGTGACCCTCCTCCGCTTCTTTGCGAGAAAGACCGAGTCTCATCGGTTCATGATCAACCATCTGCTTAGATTATACAGTCCCCAGATGTTCCAAGGGGGACAGATCAAGCTTCTCATCGAGCTAGAATGGCCACATTCTTGAGCATCGATGAAGACCGAGACCCGCGCTAGTAGGGACGTTTCGTCTGAGTGAAAACTAAGGATTTAATCCCCCCCACCCCCGAATATGTGGCATTCCCCGGGAAGTGGAATGCATCTCATAAGTGCAATCTCTCTTTATACATCAAAATCTTTTTCTTTAAGTTCTTTCTTCTCATTTATGCTTGTAATTATGTAGCTGTCGCCTAGGTTTTGAATACGGTTCCCCGGCTAACGGAGTGGATTGAGGGCATATGTACTCATATGTCGTACTTTGAGTGTACATGGCGCGGACTCTTGGAGGGCTGATGGAGGCTCGTTCTCGTGGTAAGGCCTTTCCCCGAATAGGTAACATCAGGCTTTCATATTTGCATCATACTAATTCTTTTTTCCTTTTTTTTGTAGGTTTGCCCATGACCACTATTAGTTTGTATGGTTCCACCAAATCATAGAGTACCTAGTCCTCTATAAGATTCCACAGAAATCACATAATGAAATAGTAAGTAAATGACGCAGAGGATTTTTATGTGGAAAAATCCCACACACAAGGATAAAAAAACCACGACCTACACTTGTAGGCTTTTAACTTCACTATATTGTAATCTACCTATTACAAGCCATTTTTTCTCAACTAACTTGTGGTACCTTTACCACAAGCCACTTTTTGACTATTCTAGTTACAAGGCTTTTTCTAACTTGTGATGCTATCACCAAGAGCCACTTTGTAAATTTACGATTACCAAGACTTTTCCTTATGACTAAATCTAGTCACAACACAAACTCAAAGGAGTTTATGGTTTTACAAGAGGATTCCTAATCCAAATGCTTTTAGATAAGATGTTTAGGAGATACAGTAAGTACAATAACAAGGTTACAACTCATCTAGGACAACACCAAATCTATCTTTTAGGAACTGGTCTGTAGTAGTGTTTAACCTTGTTCTTTAATCTTGTGAGAATTGATTTCTCAGTTTATTTTTCTAGAGTCTTGAAAATAAGAAACAGAAACCTTCCGGTGATGTTTTTGTATAAAGCACATTGGGTAAATCTTGATCACATAACTTGAAATGATGTGAGTACTTTGTTTGGTTAGAGAATGAGCGGGTTGACAGTGTAGTGCAATGCGGTAGAAACAGTGCCGTTTGTCATTTCATTTCCAGCTGTGTCCAAATGACTTTGTACTTCTATGAGGAAACCACAAGAGCATCAGGTCCTTGTGTTGGTTCCTAGCTCCTGAAGTTGTGTTCGTTCGCCATTAGC
Source organism: Nicotiana noctiflora (assembly GCA_032618575.1). Lineage (NCBI taxonomy): Eukaryota > Viridiplantae > Streptophyta > Magnoliopsida > Solanales > Solanaceae > Nicotiana > Nicotiana noctiflora. The sequence goes on along the minus strand of JASVEL010008773.1, from coordinate 7,338 downwards.
TGGAGTCCGTTAAAGGTTACAGTAATCCAAGTAGGTTAGGTTCCCTATCTGGTTCTTAATAGTAAGTTTGATAAATCATCAAACATAAGCCAAGAGTATTTAAGATCTATAAATTTCCCTATTTTTGATGATGACAAACTTAACAATTATAAGTAGGAGTTGGGGTAGTGAAAAGAGTTCCCCCCGAGACTATGCCTGATCTTACAGAGCAAAAAAGTATAAGAACTAGCTTCCCAATGTGTTTTCCCCCTGAGTCCTAAGTCTTCTATATATTATTATGTTTCCCCTTTTTGGCATCATTAAAAAGAACAACAACACAAAGAAGTCCAACTAAGCTAACTCATGTCACATATGTGCACACAATCATGAAGGAATAGAACTCATAGAGATATTACTAGACATAATAAAGAGGATTCATATTAATAATGATTTAATAGGCTTCTGCCTTTTGAAAAAGGAAGAGGCAACATCAGACTTGTTCACAGGAGCAGTATTAGTACATCCTAACTATAAAAGAAACACAAAAAAACATCAGCGAAGAACAAAAAAGAAACATATCCCGATAACTGGTTACTGAAGGGGTTCTTAGGGGGCACTAGGAGGAAAATGCTTGGTAGCTGCAGCAAGTGTCTGGAAAACAAGGTCTATTCGGCATTTCCCAAATTTTTCTCGTTGAGCAGTTCAGCCTTCAGGTTCTCAACTTGCGCCCTGAGATCAACATTTTCCTATGTCAAACAAACCACTTCATCATTTGACATGGGAACCACTCGAGCTTTCTGACCTTCCAGGATAGCATTCATGGGCTTCAATCGATAAATTTCCTCAACTGCACTATTCTGGGAATTGATGAGCTAAGAAACAGTTGATGTACTTCCTACTGCCCCTCCCCATACATCTCAATACACTCTCACTCTTCCAAGGTTGTCTGTAAGAATGTCTGCTTTCGGGTCCCCACTTTACCCGTTCCTAGTGGAACCTTAAAGAATTTGAACACCGTAGTAAGAAAGAATCCATAGGGAGCCCATAATTACCGTCCTTGAAATTGGCAACCTTCTGCATGTGTTCGATCATTATGGCAGGCAGACTCACAGGATGCAAACCGTCCAGTTGCTCCATTAGGAATAGATCAGACTTACAAGTCATAGACCTCCTTTCTGCTCTAGGCAACAGAACTTTGTTAACCAATTCAAACAGCAACCGGTAGATAGGGAGTAGTGCTTTCTTATGGATCTGGTTCCCTTTCTGGTTAGCATTGTCTTTCACCACTGCATTTTTGAAGTTATACTGATAGACATCTTGTACACTCGACACCCCAATTGTAGGAACTTGCAAAATCTTACCAAGCAGTTTCACATCACAGACGATATTTACCCCATTGACCAAAGCACACACATAGTCAGTATCAACTAGAAAGAGACTAGCGAAGAAACTTTGTACCTCATCCTCATACACTTTAGGTGCATTAATGTGAAATAGATGCACCCATTGTTGAAACTCTACCATTTCCAGAATTTGGCACATTCCGGCCATCTCAGAGATTATTGGGTCAAACTTATGACCCAGCATAACTTTTTGATGCCTTAGGCGCTCAGAGCCAAGGCAGACCTCACTTCTTACTTTCTTCCCATAACTAGGTTCTTCAATAGTTTCAGACTTGTGTTTCCCAAGCTTTTCTCCACTGACTTCTATTTTTCCCTTGGACTTGACTAGTATACCCTCAGTCACTACCTCCTTCATCTTGGACTTCGATGTTGACCATTTCTCCTTTGAACCATGTTCTGTCTTTTTTAGAACCGCCTAACAAGGGAACTGAGTTCCTCAGGATTTCCTTCTTCCACCTCGACTATAGGGATAGCTTCATCACTTACAGGTACCCCATCCTTCACCGGCTTTCTTCTTTTCTTCTTACTACTCTTCTTGCCCTTTTGGACAGTAGAGTCGTAGGCCACTTTGCCTTGAAGCCTGGTAGTAGTTCGCTTGATTCAGACTCAGGTGTGGAGACAACCCTTTACTTATATATGAATGCGTCAAGGGCCACGTTTTCCTGGTCTTCTTCATCACTAGATCGCATTTTAGGTGCTTGAATTTCCAAGGGAACAACATCGAATGCAAGAGCAATAATGTCCTAGGGATGAGAGTCCTGACCTGGGTCCTCAGGAGAGGGATCATGTCCCTCATGTGATCCCATGTAGTATCTATTACCACATCCCCTTCAACAATCATGATGGCCCCTTCCCACCCCCCTCCCCCCAACTGTATGACTCATTTTTATGAGAAGTAATTTCATGCAATATCCCATCATCAAATACTAAAAAACAGTTACGATATTTTTTTCCTCTTTAACCGGTGCTTCCACTACCATGGAATCAGCATCAATGATGGCAGGACCCTCTATGAGTTTAGTATTTTGACCTTGTTCTCCAATTAGGGTTTGACTAGTGGGAACAATATATGACGGGGAGAATAGACATTAGTTTCAAGGGTTTTTGAGTTAGTAAGAGATTTGGAGACTGGTGAAGGTGTGACTGCAGCAGGAGGCCACGTTGACTTGAAGCATAGTAGTAAGTCGCTTGATTCAGACTCACGTGTGGAGACAACCCTTTGCTTATATATGAATGCGTCAAGGGCCACGTTTTCCTGGTCTTCTTCATCACTAGATCGCATTTTAGGTGCTTGAGTTTCCAAGGGAACAACATCGAATGCAAGAGCAGCATTGTCATGTGGATGAGAGTCCTGACCTGGGTCCTTAGGAGAGGGATCAGGTCCCTCTTTCATGCAATATCCCATCATCAAATACTACAAAACAATTACGATATTCTTTTTCCTCTTCAATCGGTGATTCCACCACCATGGAATCAGCATCAACGATGGCAGAACCCTCTATGAGCTCAGTATTTTGACCTTGTTCTCCATTTAGGGTTTGACTGGTGGGAACAACAGATAACGGGGAGAACAGAATATTAGTTTCAAGGGTTTTTGAGTTAGGAAGAGATTTAGAGACTGTTGAAGGTGTGACTGCAGCAGGAGGAGTGATAGAGTCAGAGGCAGTTATAGCTGAGGTAGAAGGATCAGAAAGTTTCTCAGCCATTAGAAGAAGAAGTGTGACAATCCTTCCCTTTTGGGTGAGTCTAAAGTAGGTCTTTTGGTTGAGAAGAACATACGAGAGGGTTTTTAAAAGGAGAGGATAATTATGAAGGGAGAGGAATAGGCACATATTCTGAAATGGCAGTTGGGTGTGGAGAATTGTGATGTTTCAAAGGGAGATGGAACATTTTGAATTGAAAGGACGTGACAGCAGGATCTGAAAAGTTGATGACATGGCAATTGTATTTTTTTACCTTTTTTAAGACGTGCATTAAAAGGATGCACGGAACTACTAACCTTTAGTAAAAGAACCTGGTTCTTTGATTTTTCTTTTTTTTTAAAAAATCAATCCTCTTTTATCAGCCATGCACTGCTTGTACCATTTCTATGTTCATCATGCTAGTTTACCTGCAATAGGTATTGAAGTAAGTTAGACAGGGCCAGAAAACACTCTGAGCCAGTTCTTTCTTAGGGATACGAGTCATCCAACAAGGAATTAGGTTCTTAATTTGGCCTCAGCAGTCCTAGCTTCACTCTGTTTCTTTCAAACTCTTCCTTACTTAGTGTTTTGGTGAAAATGTCTGCAATTTGATCTTCAGTGCTGCAGAACTTCATACATATCAACCCTTTCTCCACATTATCTCTCAGAAAATGATGTCTCACATCAATATGTTTTGTCCTTTTGTGTTGAAATGGGTTCTTGGCCATGTTGAATGCACTAGTGTTGTCACTTAGAAAGGGCACACTCTCAGTGAGTACCCCCGAATCCTCTAGTTGCTAATTGATCCATAAATGCTAAGCACAACAGGATGTTGTAGCTACATATTCAGCTTTAACTATTGAAAGAGCCACTGAGTTTTGCTTCCTTGTACCCCAAGATATAAGACATGATCCCAAGAAGCGAGCCATTCCAGAAGAGCTTTTTTTTCATAAGATAGCGTGCATAGTCTGCATCAGCATATCTAATCAGATTAAAAGTCACCTAACAGATAATATAGCACCAGGTCATGCGTTCTTTTGAGATGTCTCACTATTCTTTTGGCAGCCTTCAAGTGAGATTCCTTGGGATTTGATTGAAACCTCGCACACAAACCCATGCTGAAAATAATATCATATCAAATGGCAGTGAGATAGAGGAGAGACCCAATGATGCCTCTATACATTATTTGATTCACAGGAGATCATGCCTCATGCATGTCCAGTCAAGTGGCAGTTGTAATAGGAGTATCTATCACCATTTATGCTTCTATATCAAACCTCTTTAAGAGTTCCCGGATATATTTTGCTGACAAATGGAAGTACCCTTGGGGAATGTCCTACTTGAAGCCCCAAGAAGAAGTTTAATTCCCCGATCATGCTCATTTCAAATTTGCTTCTCATAAGTTTTGCATATTCATCGCACAGAGAGTCAGCTGTTGCTCCAAAAATAAATGTGAAGCTATAAAGTCTCAGCTTTGCACAACTTTCATCAATGTTGAAGAGATGGTGGACTAGTATAAGGCCGATGTCAAAGCTGTCGAGGCCCGCTTGAAGACCAATGCAAAATATACGATGCGATTGGTTCGGAAGGATACCCTCGATGAGATTCATGCCCGGGGATTTTGATCTATCAGCCGAGATAGAAGAGGCCAAAAGATTATGGGCCAAGGTGTAGAAGTTGTCCGAACCAAAAGGCGCGGAAGGCTTCGAGGATTTTGAAGGATCCGGAAGCTTCGATAGTTTTGAAGTAGAATCGGGCCGCGACGAGGATTATGCATGAATGCCTCAGAATCTTTTTTTGGTTTTGTATTGTTGTGTAATGACCCGAACGGTCGTTTTGAGTACTAGCACTTCGTTCAGCAATCTGAGACCATGAACAACTTTATTTTAAGTATTATGACTTGTACGCGTGGTCGAAATTAAATTTCGGGAAGCCAAAGTTGATTCTGAAAGAGAATCTTATTTCGAAAGATTAAAGTTGAAAGAATGAACTAGGATTGAAATTTTGAGTAAACGACCACATAATCGGGATCTGGAGGTTCCAGCAGGTTCATATGATGATTTTAGACTTGGGCGTATGCCCGGATTGGATTTTGGATAACCCGCAAGTGTTTTGGCGCCTATTGTGGAAGTTAGCATTTTGAGTAAAAATTTCTTAAGTTTTGCTTGAAGTACATTTTAGTGTTATCGATGCCCATTTGAGATTCCTAGTTTGGGAATAGATCCATATGCTGGAGTTGGGAGTGCGATCGGAAGTGAATTCGAAGGTCCGTAGGTCATTTTGGAGCCATTTGGGTAAAGATAGAAATTTAAAGGATTTTGAGAAGTTTGACCGAGAGTTTGACTATTTGATATCGGGTTCGGATTATGATTCTGAAAGTTTGAGTAAGTCCGTAATATCGAATATGACTTGTGTGCAAAATTTAAAGTCAATCAGTCGTGATTTGGTAGGCTTAAACATCGAAAGTAGAAGTTTCAAATTCTAAAGTTCATAAAGCTTAGATTGGGGGTCGATTCGTGGTTTTAGTATTGTTTGATATGATTTGATACCTTGAGCAAGTCCGTAATACTTTTGGAACTGGTTGATATGATTGGTTCGAGTCCCAGGGGCCTTAGGTGTGTTTCGGGTTGTATCTCGCTCTTATTTGATGTTTCAATATCGTTTCTTTGGACATAAAGCGTATCATATTAATAAAATGAGCACTAAATTAAGTTTTTAGTATACCCTTAGATCCATATCATAATTACGGAGCCATAGAAAAAAGAATCGTCAAATATGGACATCGTACAAAGGAGTTATGCTCATTTCCCTGTCGGAAAGAATTATTGGTTTCTAGTATAAAGATTTGTTCTTCGCGAACGCGAAGAAGGATGTTTTGGTTGACCCATCAATGCGAAAAGTTACCCTTCGCGAACGCGAAGGTCTCCCGCGAATGCGATGAAAGAATATCGCCCGGACAGTATTTTAAACCGAGAATTTTAGTATTTTGGGCATATCTTGAGTTCTAGAGCTCCGATTAAGGTGATTTTCACAGCGTTGTTCTCATCTCAATAAGGGGGCAAATATATGACCTTTATTTTGATGTTTCTCCTTAATAATATCTATTGGTTTCTATTTTTATCCGTGTTTAGATGGTAGAATTTGGGATTTTGAGCCCCAAAGTTGAAAAATGGTAAATCCTTAATTTGAGGGTCGATTCATGGACGCAATTGGATGAATTTATGGATATAGATCATATGAGTTATGGTTAATATTTATTTTCAATAATTTTCAGAATTCGGGCACGTGGACGCGATAGCATTTTTGTCAACTTTTCGATCGGAGTTAGGAATTGCTATAAATTAGATTGTAATGAATAATTGAGCACATATTAATGGATTTGCGTAACCATTGGATAGTTTTGGAGCATTGTACATCAATTAGAGTCTTCGGAAGGGCGTGGAATGCCGATTTGGATCTTCGAAGCGGGGTGAGTCTCCTTTCTAATCTTGTGAGTGGGAAATTACCTCATAGGTGAGTTAAATTGGTTATGTGCTCCTAATTGAGGGAGCTACGTATGCACGAGTTGACGATAGTCCGTGCGTAGCTACTTTTATGCTATTGTCCGGGTAGTCTAGGACACAAAAGCATGCTATACTTGGGATATTTGAAACCTTATTTCCATTTGAATTGCTAAAACTTAAGTTGAACTAGTAAATGAATTTCAAAAGGATTAAACTTCGTTTCTTGAATTGTTAAAAGAGGATGCGATTTTAATTTGATAAAATAGCCCTGATAAACTCTTAATTTTCTACTTGAGCATGTGTTTTATGTGTGCCTAAGTCGCATGGATGATTCAAGAGCAGGATATGTATTTATTTATGGAATAGGCCGACTGCCTCGGTGACAATAGATGCATCTATGGTTCGTGTCGCTCGACCCTCGGCAGTGCACAATTTACATTCATGTTGGAGCGGGCTGTCGCCTTGGCGTGATTTGCGCATGTTTATCTATTACTTGAAAATTGTAAAAGTGGATTTGGCCCTACGTGGCTTGATAGAAACTGATAAGATAATAAACAATAGACTTTGGAAGCCCTTGATTTATTGTTGAAGGTGTTTACCTATTTTTCTGGCTTAACAATTAGAACTTCTAACGCACTTATAGAATATTGTTAATTGACCTCTAGTGAGTGTCGAAATTGGCTATCTCGTCTCTACCCCTTAGGGATTAGGCGAGATACTCACTGAGTACACGTTGATTACGTACTCATACTACACTTCTGTGCATTTTTA